>VZRV01004039.1:108279-132551 GCA_013398115.1 Falcunculus frontatus
GCGCGCGTGTGTGTGTGTGTGTGTGTGTGTGTGTAGTGAATTCCCCGCAGATCCGGCCTGGAAGTTCCCAGCTCCTGGAGTTAAGCCTCTTTGTTGCTTCCCTTCGTTTGGGGCATCTTTGTGTTTCCCCCCGCCTGCTCCACTGGAGACCGCGGTGAGTGAAAGAGAAGGGGGCCCGGGCCTGGTGGCCCTGGCGAGGGGCTGGGAGGACGCACGGTGGTGGCGGGCGATGGGGCGCAGGGCTTTCGCCCCATCCATCTGTAAGCAGCGGCAGAGTTCGGGAAGTTGGTGTGGGGATGTGAGGAAGGGGGTCTGCCTAGGGATGTAGGACACATGACAGGGGAGTAGTGGAGACCCGCTGCTCCCCACCGGGACGGGGCTTGTTTTCGCGCAGGCAGGTGAGATGTGGGGGGCTCGGATGTTTCCCTCCAGCTCTTCCTCCTCGGCGGGTCGGCCAGAACTAATGGAGGGCCCAGGGCACGCACTCGCTCCGCGGTGCTCCAGGGCTCGCCTGGAACTTCTCCAGCAGCCTGGTCCACGACCTTGCCCCGTGCTCACTGCCGGCTGGGCGAGGAGGGACCGTGAGCAGTGGAGAAAGGGAGAAGCTGTGCAAAATAAGCCGCAGATCCCTCCTCCATTGCTCCAACTCTTGTCAAAAGCTGCTGGGAGTTTACAGGCAAGAGCTGTCTCTGGCAGATGCGAAGGCATTTCGGTTTGTGCTCTGTGAAGGGGCTGCTGCTGCTGCTGCAAAGAAAAGCGGGGGTGGGTAGTTTGTTAGTAGAATTTTGTCCTGTTCTGTGACCATAGAGTTTTTAACCCTGGTGCAAGGATGAGGAACGATTTGGGTCAGGGAAAGTAATTTTCTGTCCGGCAGTGGGATGTTGTAGGATTTGTGCATGCGTGCCTCCCTGCTTGGACTGCAACTTTGGCAGGTCGTCTGGATGGTGATTGTAAATAGAAAATGTGTTGGGGAGAAAGTGGGATGCTGAATTTGTAGCCATGTCCAAACCAGACTTTTTGAAGTGCTGAGAAGATACTTACTTTGAAAAATAATAATAGATTTTAACCAATACCCCTGGCTGGCAAAAGGTACTTAATACAAATCTGCCTTTGGGCATTTCCCCAACGAATTCTGGTACCCCAAGTGTTATTTCACTGGCATTGTGTGAAAGGCAGTTCACATCTATTAAAGTTGGGCTTTTTTGTCCTTGTTTGTTTTAAAGAAACTCTCTTGACCTCTCTGCAGCATTATGTGAGTGGGATAACAGGAATCCATACACACACTCAGCACCCACATGTAATTCCCAGCATGTCTTAAATGTTTTTCTTGATGCCCAATTCTCTTAATTTCTACATTGCTACCATAGCGTCTTTTTGATATGTTCATTTGCAATCTGCCATTAAAGTTTCTTTTCCCATGGGCTAAAAAACTACCATGGAAAATATCAGAAGAATGTGGGCGTTTTGTAAGTAGAATTTTATCTTAGTTTTCTTTTGAAACTAACTGACTCAGTGTGCCTACAATTAAGAGGAGGGTTCCTCCATATTAATGTCTATGTACTTATATGGCAGACACTTCGATTTAATGGGTTGAGTATTGAGGTTCATGGCTCAGAGAAGGATTTCAGCAGAAACACATCATGGGTTTGCAGTGAAGATTTGTTCTGTTTATTTAATTGACCTAAAGAAATGAAGGTGAAATAACTTCCCATGCTACTAGGAGTCATGTGGGGATCTTCTGAAGTAAAGAGGACAATTAGGAAGAGCTGTGAGCTCCCTGCTGGGTGGATGATATTCTCACAAGAAATAAATCGAGTTTTGTTCCATGTCATTTTCTTAATCTTCCCCTTCAGATACAATTACAAGGACCCATCCTGCATATACCAAGCAGAAGAGGTCCCAGTAGGTGTTTGCTGTGAGGGTTGAAGTCAGGTACAGTGCAGTCCTCCCTGCTTCTTGCTGGGCAATGTGAGGCAGGTTCATCTGAAGGGTACACAGAGGTCCTGTGCAGATGGAAAAGGCGAGTTCAGTTTTCTCCCACTCATACACACACAAATCCACAGGACCTTTATTTGAGAGATATCACAGTACAAGTAGTTGAACCCACACATTTCTTCTCTGCTTGGCACGATGAAGACATGTTAGAGCTGCATGATTATGCATGTGTGTGTGCTCCAAAACAGCATCTAAGGTGTATGAGTTCTGTGTATCCCTGCAGTCTGGAGAAAGCAGCTTTTCTGTACTTTGTACTGACATGATACAGAAGCACAGAGCGAGAGGTTCTTTGAGACTGCTAAGTGAAACCCAATGCCTGGTGTTTGCAGAGGTCTTTCCAGCCCGCAGGGTGTGAGACTCCTGGCTTGGAATTTTGCTCCCTTGGACAGGTGAATCATTGCTCAGTCCACTTCACTCCATGAAATTCTGCTATGTCCTCAAAATTAACAGCAGACAGATCCCTCCAAATCTTCAATACCAAACTGGCAGCCCTGCAATGCCTTCAGGATGCTGGTACAGCTCCTCGTATCTGACTAGGGCCAGCAGAATTGCCTCTTTGGGAGCCAGCTGGAGCCTCCTGCCGAGCAAGAAGCATCACGGGAGGGGCTATGAAGCAAGCAGCCTGCTGTCCCCGTACTCTGCAGTGCTGCAGAGGAGAAACTTCCTTTCTGGAATTAAGAAAAGTTACTCATTTAGGGCAGACCTGAATTTTTGTAGTTTCTTGTCATTGTTAGTGAAATACTTGACTAAAAACCCACCAGATCTACCTGCCAGTGTTTCCTGGCCTCTTCCTGAACCACATGCCCTTAGGAGCACGGAAACCTTGCAATCTGATAACAAGCACAGGAGAAAAGACAACTATTGCTTCTTTTACCTGGGCTGTGGGAGGGAACGTGGGTGACAGAACAGGAAAGGCACTTCAGTTGGAAGTGTATGTTCAGATGTGGAGGTGTTTGGGCTGGGTCTTCAGCTCATGCACATGCCCTGTATGAGCTCGAATTTTCTCCACAGCCCTGTGCCTTACTGTTCCCATGCAGAAAATGGAACTGGACCCTGTGCTGATGGGTTGAGCACTGGGAGGGGGGGCAGATATTGCTGTCTGTGTTGACTCTTAGCAGCTGACCTGTGCCACCCTCATGTCTCTCAGAGCAGAACTGAGGTGCACTGGGGAGGACCCTCTCTGTTGTGCTGAGCCTCCTAAGGACTGCTACAGGGCTGGAGAGGCACCTCTGTGCCTCCAAAATCACTCTCTTCCCAGGCAAAGACAGGCTGTCTCCCAGCACCCCACCTTGTGTGCCTCATGAAGTGAGGGAGCAATGACAGGGAAGAGTGTGTTGGGAACCACGCTGGTTGTTTTAGCCCAGGTTGGCCTGCAGATGGGTTTTCAGAGACTTGGGCTCAGCTGGGCTCAGTTTAGTCACTCAGCCTGCAAGATGTTACAACAGCAGTAGGCCAAGGTAACTCCAGGTTAACGAAAGTTCCTTTGGCAGTAAATAATGGTGGGTTGTTCATTTTAATACCTGATGCCGGGTGCCTCAGAGACATGAGGCACAATTCTCTTGGACTTCTTTAATGTGCAAAGGTGACTTTGATATATTACTGCTGGCATGTTACAGACCAAGGCTTGCAAATCTCTTGGTTTAAACCGTTACCTCCCGGGCTAAAAATTTGCTGTGTGAATTCTGCAGTTAGGATGGGATATCCCACAAGGAAAAAGTTCTCTTGCAAAATCTTTGGAGACTTCCTGTTTCTGGTTAGACTGAAAACATCCTGAGGGAAAAAACCTGCTGCTGTGTATTTTGGTGCTCCTGTGGTCAGTCTCAGTTTAAGAGGTTGTTATGTATTCCAGTTCCTAGGCCACAAGAACAATTTAAGGCGAATAATGACTAAATGAATTGCAGGTCCTTAGGTAGAATGGGGGTGAATATCATCTTTCAGGTTTCTAAATGTACTTTGGGTAATTGTTCAACAAAAGGTATCGCAAGCATCTTTTTGTATTTCCTGATACTGGGTTTAGTTCCTCTTGGCTCCGAATCATACGACATCATATCTGCTGCTTCGTTGGCTGAACATAGTGCTTGAGGCCAGTTTTCTGGAGGGAATGCTTGCAGAATGGGAAGCTTTCAAAATTTGCTTTGTATGCATATTTGTGCATAAGTCTTCTAAAATCTCTCCACAGGAGCGTGTGCTCCAGCAACACAGCTGTCTGAGTGTCCGTGGGAAGCTAAGACAAAAGGAGTATGGACGCAGTAGAAGCAAGTTGGCTGAAAAGCTCAGAAAGATATTTATTGCAGGGAAAAGAAACCACTTGGTGCTTACACAGTCCCAGAGCTGCTGCAGGCGGTGCAGAGCTTTCTGCTTAAACAGGGAGCAACAGATCCCTCCCTGAGGATGTTACATGCTCCTTTTATTAAAATAGCCTCTCTTCCCTGCAAAAGGACAAATGGGATGGGAGGCTCAGCTCTGCCTGATGGGGTTGGTAGCAGAGCACCTGGACTGGGTGCCTGTGAGGGGCTCTGAGGGCTGCCATTGTGTGTTGTAGACACTCTTGAGTAAGAGGCAGTGCCAATTTATTTTGGCTCTAGTGGCATCGATGGAGAGAAATGTGCGTCAGGGAGCGTGTGGGACGTGCTTGAGCTTCTTTGCCCTCCTTGTGGGCAGTGTGCCAGCACAGAGGTGAGAGCCAAACTTTATCCTCGATGTCTGCTCAGCTGCTCTTGAGAGGCTGCTGCCCTGTGTCCAGTCATCTTCCCTGAGCACCCATTAGATGTGAGGATGGCAATTGCACCTTGTGCCTGTGTGGAATGTTGGAGGCTTGCTGGGCAAAGTCCAAACCACACCACAGCGTGTTGCCCCTATGGAAACCCACCATTGTCAGGTTCACAGAGGTTTTGGGCTGTGGTGTCTCTATATATGCGTGTGAAAGCCAGGTGGTGTTTTGGAAAGCGGTCATTTTTCATTAACTTCTGGGCCTGGCAGTAAATCTTTCACCCTGAGCCCTGCAGCAGCAATGCCATTTTGGCTCTCTCAGGTCCACTCTGGCAAAGAGATTAGCCAGCAGGTTGTACTTCTATGCACAGCCATAGAGCCAGGGCCCTGCCAAATGCAAGGATGTGTTCACTGGTTGTAATGTCAGCGAGTCTGAACAAGCTTGTGTATCTGAAGACTGTGCATCAGGCCCTTCTGCTGCTCTTTAAATCACGAGTGCAGGGGAAAAGGGTGTAAAGATCCCTGTCAGAACTGTGTCGTTGGCTTTCAAATACCAGAATGAGGTTACTTCTTATTTTTCTTTTAGTTGACAAAAGGACAGGTTAGACAGAGCCCTGTGAATAAATGTGTTGAGTTTACTGTGGTTTAGAAAGCCTGTGGTGATACAAGCATACTGAGGTAGCCTTTGAGAAATACACCTCAAATATGGATACGTTGGCCTGTAATACAGCATTTATTTGCAAAATTCAGCTTCTTCTGATAATGTCACTATAATTTATCCTGGTACTTTTAGGGAGAGCAGCCACCTTGCTTAGTCATGCCAGTGTTTTTAGGGTGCAAGCCTGGGATGTGAGGGCAGCTGCAGTTGATTCTCCTCTACACCACAGATTTCCCCCCAAGCTGGGGCAAGCTGCTCTTTACCTCAGCTCTCCACCTGCAAAACTAAGTGGCACTTCCCTGCCTCCTTGTGGTGTTGAGGGTAGGTCTGCTGGAGATCAAGAGAGACCGTAGATTTGCTGGCCATCAAAAAACCTCTTGGATAAGGACCACAGTTGGTTTCAGCAAAGAGCCTCCTGCAGCACTGACAGCCCAGTGGGAGGCTCCTGTGGTTGCCTCTGGGGATGTGTGCCCCTGCTTGCTGGGTGGATGTGGGCTCTGTAGGGGCTGCAGGATGCTTTTGGTTTGGAGGGCAGGCTGGATGTGCAGCTAAAGCAAAGGCTCTCTCTGAGCGTGACCCTTGGGGAGCCTCGCGTAGGTAGCAGCAGTGCAGCTGCAGGGAACTTCTGGCTCCAGCCAGTGGTGGTACAGAGAGGCCATTGTAATCCTATGTGCTGTACAGTGTACATCTCAACAGGCAAAGTGGCTCCAGGGTTGGTTGGTTTTTTCCCCCCCCCCTCCTCTCCATCCCTTCAAATCTACTTTATGAAGTTCCTCCCCTTAAATTGAAAATTTGGCCTTATCTTCAAAGAAGCCCTTTAGTGCCAAGCTTTTAAAGGTGGGGAGGAGGCGAGAGCAAAAACATCACATCCATTAACAGCCCAGTTGCCAGAGAAAATGTTTTTTAAAACATAATCTGAAACCTTAGTGTTTGGGAGCCAAAGCTGAGATTGAATACAAGTATGGGCCTTGTCCCTAGAGAGTCGCAGCGCTGGGAACATGCTGGCACAAAGACAGGCCATGGAGCGAGGATTCTTGTGCATGCACGCACACAAATAGACAATTATTTGGAAGCCAATAGTGTTCTGGATGCTGAAGAAATTTAATCTAGTGCCTTCTGTCCCAGGTTGCTCCCTGAGCTGTAGCTGATGTGGAGAGCATTCTCATTGCCCCAGCGCTCCTCTGGATGGTAGTCCCCTCTGGAGCAGGAAGATTCCTGCTATTTGTTGGCTATGGGTGGTAAAAAGGACTGGCCAGTCCAGCTTCTTTAGAGCCTGCTGCTGTCAGTGAGAGATTTCTTTGGGGCACCTGAATGGTGATGGGCATATGATTTTTATGTTTTATTTCCCCAGAAGAAAGCTGCTTGTGTAACAAACCCAAGCGCTGTCAGATTGAAGGATTGGGTCTGAGTCCCAGTGTCAAGAGATGTTTTCAGAAACATGCTGGGTGGGATATTTCAAAAACGCTGGGGCTGACTTTGATGATACGGTGAAGAGTCAGTGAGACTTGTGCATTGAGAGACCAGACAGCTCCCCTCCTCACTTTTCAGTCCAGTGTCACACTTGGTGGGTTTGTGGGATGGTCCCACTGTCAGCAGTGCAACAGCTCCCTATTGTAGTTGATCAGTCCTGACCATCTACTGCTGCATGGAAGTGGACCCTATTTCATGCATATCTTGGCTTCTAAGATGTGCAGCTTCTAAGCCAGTCATCTGGGCAGAAGGAGAGCAAGATGGCCCAATAACCCAGTTGTAATGGGGTTTGAACCCCATGAGGAGCTCCCCATTACTAACTTCTTCTGGGACCTTACGGCATGGCCAGCCAGACCACAGCAGAGCTGTGGGACCCTTGCAGGAGGAAGGCTTGATATCTGCTAGCTCTTGAGTACCTGTGGGGACTTCCCTACCCCTCAGCTGGCCAAGCAGGATATCAGGCTTGTAGCTGTCAGGCATTTCTGCAGCTGGAGGCTTTGTAGGGTGAGACAAGCCGGTGAGAAGCTGGTGCATGAAGAGCTCCTCAGAGGCACCACCAGCTGCTTTAGGTGTGTCTGTCATCACCTTTTGTCACTCTGACTTTGCCCTTGGGGTGTCTGGGACTGGCCTGAAGGGAAAAGATGTTTGCTTTCCAGCAGATGAAGAGCTGAGCTCCTGGTTCCATGCCAGCTTGTGCCTGAACACCTCTATAATGCTTTAGAGAAGGAGTCCAGGGCCATGCAAGGACCGGTTGCCTTTGAGGACATTGCTGCTCTGGGTGCCTGAGGTGCTGTAAATGTTGCAAGAGTAGTTCAGCTATTGTCACCCCAGCTCCAGATCCTGTCAGAGGTGGCTGCCCAGGCAGCAGAGAGGAAGAAGGTCTTGGGATCATGATCAACTATGCTGGATGACCATGCAGCCCATTAGTTTGATGATGGATGCTGAGAAGAGGAGGTCAGTACCAAGGTACAGAGCTGGAGCTGCTGGAGCCTGGGTGTGTTTGCTGACCCTACTTACCCTCTTGGTAGGGAGGTATGGAGCCAGTTTCAGGAAGCCTTAGGGAAGAGTGATCTAGTTTACATGGCTACAGCAAGACAAGCCAGCCCTGTGTCTCACAGGACAGGCATCGGTCTGCTCCTGCTCTCACTAGAGCTGGCTGTCCTTGCCTGGTACGAAATGTGCAGTACGGGCTGTGGGATCCTGCTGACGGCATCATGAAGCCTGTGGTCTTCTGTGGAAGGAAGGCTCTGCTACTTACATCATGTAGCAATTTAGGCCGGAACACAGTTGCTAAATATACAGTTGTCCTGTTTTCCTCACAATTGCCTGGACTGCAGATTTGGGGAGAAGGGAATAGGAGCACAAAGAGAACAACCTCAAGAGCAAGTGGCAGGCTGTGTTTATCATTGATGCCTGACCCTATAATCTCTCTGGGGATAGCTTTGGACATCCCTAACCTCTGAGCCACTTGAAAGAACCACCTTTAAAAAAATTTCCCAAACTAGTGACCGAGCAAACAAGTGCAAATTTCATCAGCCACAAAAATGTGAGTATAACCCAGTTTTTGCATAGCTTCAGCACTGAAGATAAGTACAGGTTTCTTGACTCTCTGGATGAAGGCCTGAGAAAGGCCTGCTATGCCATCTTCCCCCATCACCATGTTCCAAAACCTAAATTATTATTTGTATTACAGTTGTGTCTACACGTTTTAACCACGGCTGGGACACAGCTATGATGGTTACCATGTTAGCTTGTAGTGGGAGACTGTTCCTACATCCCCATTCAAAACAGTGAGGCAAATGCAGAAGAGGAGATAAAAATAGAGCATGAAAAGGACACGTGTGCCTTGGAGTGACTCGACAGGTCAGGACTGGAGCTAAGTCCTGTTGCCTGGTACTCAGTCTCATGCTCTGTCCTCCACCTTGCCCTGCTCCTCAGAAGAGGTCAAAGTTGAGCATCACTAGATCTTGATTGAAAGTTGTCTGCCTTGAAGCTGAGAGTTGTCCATAGCAGAGTCTCATGTTCCTCAGCCGTCAGCTCACATCAGTGGCTACATGTGCCCCAGTGAGTGGCTTCCCAAAGGGGCACTTGGCACTGCAGGTGGTGTTGATAGCATCCTGCTGCTGTGCATGCCTTACATTGGGGTAGGCAGTGGGTCTTGCGGAGATGGGGAGCTGCAGGGGGAAAGCAAGAGCTTGTGGCTGAAGGGAAAGGAAAGGAGCCAGTTATGTCTTTAATTCTCTCCTGTCAGCCAGTTTTCAGTTGCGGCATCACGCTTTGAAAGGTAGCTGAAGTGGGGAGTGCCAGTGTAATAACAGTGTTTTGCTTGCAGTGTGCAATCTCAAATAAAACAGTATCATTACATAAATATTGTGTGCCTTCTTTCCACAGGGGGTCTGGGACTGTGCTTCTCCTGCTCTGGAGGCATTGCCTTTCAGTGCACAAGCCAAGAATAAACTATAACAGATGCTGCTAAGGCCAAGTCCATGGCTTGTATTGTGCCCAGGTGCCAGAGGGGATGTTCAGATCTCCATGGTCAGCAAAGAGGTACCTTATACTGTAAGGAGGTGCAGGAACAGCAGGGAGGGACAGCAGGGTTACAAAGAGCTGCTCTTCCTGAGCACATTGAGCATGTGTCTGGGGACATGCAGGGGTACCTGAATGCTAATCTGACCCGTGCAGGCACAGGCAGCCCAGCAGGGAGCAGCCGTGTGGACACCAGTGGCAGGACATAAGCAAAACCTGGCTTGATGCATTAACTGGGAACTATCTCTCAAGGAGGATAGGATTGCTTCAGTGAAACCTGGCCAGATTCCTTCCCACCTCCTTTCTTGTCTGCCTTAGAACACTGTTTGGGGGAGCAGGTAGGGGCTCAGATGCATCCTCTTCTGGTATCTATTTGCAAAAAGCTGTAGGCAAACTCTCTTGGGGGGCTGCTCATGGCCATGCCCTACTGCTGTCTGAACAACAGCCTGAACTGCAGTCAGAGGCTTTTTGCTCAGAGGAATGCTTTGAAATATATTGTTTTTAATGGCACTGTGTTGCCAAGGGCTCTTGTGTCTAAGAAATGACTTTGCTCTACTCTGCAGGAAGAGGAGCCTATCTGAAGTAGGACTCCTCCATTTTTCAAGTGGTTTGATCTGCTCTCTGCAAGCGAAATAATTGAATTACAGAAGAGGTCTCAGATGAGGTGCTTGTGCCCTTGCAGTTCCTTGCTGGCTCAGTCAGTGCCTTGGGAGTGGAAGAGTGGGAGGAGATGTCAGACAGCTGCACAGTTATGGCTTTTTCTTCTCTGTTGATCCCAGGTCACTCCCTGTGCATGAAAGACTGAGAAGAGGTCCCAACATAGCTGCTGCCTTCGCTTCTGTCCAGCTGAATTAGACAGGGCATGGGATGGAAAAGGTGTTAAAAAAGGGGTTTGTGCCACCCATCCCTCCTCATGCTTACTGAGAATAATCTCCTCCTCTCTCCCAGCATACAGCTCCCTTTCAGTTTTGCCTCAGACCTCGCAGTGAGGAGGGAGAACAGGCTTCTAAATTGCCCTGTTCCCTGCATGTGTGCTGCCTCCCAAAGGATGTGGGTGCCTCTGCCAGCTCCTCACACTCTCTTTTCTCCCTGTTTTCTGTCTTTAATTTCCCCTCCTCTGCCTGAGGTCCCCATGCTGCCAGCAGCAGTTGCCGGGGCTGAGAAAGGCTTGTTGGGCCATATCCTGCGTACCCCTGCCCTTACTTGTTTTGGGGAAGGCTGATAAGGAACAACTAGGGGTGCCTCCCCAGGCGCCAGCCCACTGCTGCAGAGATGCTCCCAGCCCTCGCCAACCCGAGGCAAGTGCAGAGCGCTGCGTGTCAGAGCGGGTCTGGGGAGCCCTTGCCCGGGCACGGTGGCTGCCTGCAGACGCAGGCAGGGCTGCTGCCTCCCCACAGGTTATTCTGGAGGAACACCGTCCTCGAAATGAGATCCATGTCTCTCCTTCCCTTCTTTCCCCTCAGCTGGTGGATTGGGGCTTGAGGGTTCAAAGGCAACATTTTCAAGTCCCCACCTGCGTTTCTGATCTCGCAGCATTTTGCAGGCTGGGAGGGTTTTATGCTGACCTGTCTCCTTACAGGCAGCCAGAGAAGCAGTGGACATGGCGTGTGCTGAGGTGTCAGCATCTGCAAGGGGCATGTAGGAACCAGGCCAAAAAGTTTCAGTGAGCTGTTAATGAGCCACAGATGGTCAGCTTTATCTTGGAGCCTGCCAATTTGGGCTTCTAGAGCTTTCTGCTGAAGAAATATGTGAGTAAAAGCTGGTGGTAGATAAGCGTTTGGAAGGAAGACTCTAAGTTAAAGATCCTTGGACATACGTGGGGTCCTCAAGAGATCATCTCTGCTAGAGGCTCATCTTGTTTTTTCTGAAGGTCTTCTTAAGTACTTGTGGGCTGCAAAAAAAGGACTCATTTTCCATGGAAGAATTTCGTAGTCTATAGGTAAGAACAAGCAGAGGTTTATCTGTGGCTGTTACAGAGGAGGCTTTCCAGAGGCTTTGCTGGAGTACAAAGCCCCGAAGGCTGCGATGGATGTGTTCCCCTCTTGCATAGGGCAGGAAGCTCCCAACAGATGTTTGTTATCTGCAAAAGTAAAGCAGAGAAACAGAAAAACTTCAGCTGGCAAGAAATGCAGGGGGAAATTATAATTGTTTCCCTGTTGGGCTTGCAGAGAGACTTCTTGAAGCTGCTTTCTGTCCCATTGTAAGATTTTACGTTTACATAGCTTATCTCTTTCATTAGCAGCTATTAAATCCTGCAGCACGTTGTGGATGTGACTATATGAGAACAGCTTGTTTTACCCATCCCAGGGCAGAGTGTGCCAGCTGTACAACTGGGTCTAAATTTCACGAAACTGGGTGCTTTTCTTCCTAAAAGAGTTTAGAGTATTTTCCAAGTTAAGAAATGGTCAATAATTTCCCTAATGGTAATTCTGAGATTGTATTTCCCTTAGATAGGTGAGTTTTCACAGTTGCTAGAGCAAGTGGAAAGACCTTATTCCTTCCCACTTTTAATGCTGCATTTGTGGTCTGTAGCAAGTGACAGTATTTAATGTAGTGTGGAGGGTAGGTAGTGCCTCAGCTGATCTGCAGAAGACTTTGCACTGAACAGTGAAAGGTTTTTTGGGGGAGTATTTAGTGCTATGGGACAGTCACAGATTTCCCTTCTTAAAGAAAGTGCTGACAGTCCTGTAAGCAATTAGAGATAAATGTACTTGAGGCAGAGGATGGCTTTTGTAGAGCACCTAATACTGGGTTCTTTAAAAAGTTACTGTAGAATAAAGGAATCTAATACTCCTTATGTTCCTTTACTGGACAGTAATACAAGGATTTTTGGACGATCCAAAGAGCTCTAGATTATTTTTTTTTTCCTGATAGACAAGCAAATGTCAGGGGTTTGCAGTGTCCTCCCAGAACACTGCTGGATGAGTCTTTGGAGATGATCTGACTTTTTCTGTGAAACATTTGCTAATACCTCTCAAGCAAAGGTGATTTCTTCATTAAAAAGGCTTTCTAAAATGATAAGGCAATTCACAACACAAAAGCTTCTAAGTCCTTAGAAGAAGAGGTAGACTTCTTCAATTAGATTGTTAGCGTATTAGACTTAGGTTTTAAAGATGTCTTAGGTTGAGGAGAATACATTGATAAATGGAGAACAGATTAGAATCTCCTGTTGTCACCCCCAAAGCCTAGGAGCTGGTGTCGTTGTTTATTCCTGGTCTCTTTGCTGCTTACAGTTTTCTCCAAAAATGACTAAACATATAAAACAAGGATTGGGTTTAGGGTTTGAGGTTTCTTTTTTTTTTTCCTTCCCACATTCTAGGCCAGACTCTGACCACAGTCATGTATTTGTTTTTTTTCCCTCCCTTACTTCCAAATGCAGTCACATAACAATAGCCTGGAAAAAAAGTACTGGAAATGATTTGTTCATGAATTTATTTCCTTTTTTGGGCTACAAGGAGTGGGTTAGCATTTGGGGTAAGGAGGCTGGGAGCTCCAAGCCATCTCTTTCAAGGTTGAAGTGGGTTTAAATGGGAACCATCCTGGTAAAATGAGAAGTACTGTGGAAAGGCAGCCTTTCCAGGGCAAGCATTTCCATTGCTCCATGTGCAGAGCCTCACGCTTGGGGCACCTTTTCTCAGCTGAACTTTATTTGCTATTTATGTAATATGGTCTTGTACAGATGCTGCTAAACAGGCTTTGTCTGCCACAGGCAGGCAGGGACTGACTGGAAGAGAAATGCTCCTCCCGTCTTGGGCTTCTTCAGAAGTGGGTGATTGTTTGCTTTCCTTAACAGTCTGCTAATAGGAGGTAGTGGGTGGTGTTGTCTTTCTTATTTGTTTTATGTAGGATGTCATGACAGATGGTGATTTTGACTGTTGTCTACAGCTGTAGAAACTGACTGCTTTCTCAACCAAGCTAGCTATGATGGAGGCATCAGAGCGGGATGATCTGTGAAGGAGGAAAGCCTATCAGACACATCATAGTCCCAGCTGACCGTGTTCTGTCATCTCTCTCCTGAGGAGCAGGAAAAGAAGTGTTTTGCAGACAGGGTTAGGAGATAACGTTTTTAGGTCTGGATCTTTCGGCCTTGGGAGGTGACACCTTTCCTTTTTTACAAGGAAAATTAAAAGTCACCAGCTGGGACAACAATGAATATGTGATTGCTGTGCTGGTCAGGAGGATGGCTGTTAAAATATCAAACAGTACAGGCAGTGAAATCTTGATATTTTATTGATGGTTCAATGGATTTGGTCCTTACGGGAGAGAAAGCAGAAGCAAGTGGAGCTTATGCATACTGGAGAGAGAGGGAACGTAATCTGATAAAGACTAGACCAGTTGGTAAAGTTTTCAGATCGCAGGAAATTTCCTCAAAGTATTTATTTATTTATGGCTTTGCTGAAAAATTTTCAACCAGCTGTGTTTAAAAATATAACAGTAATGAGATACTTAAAAAAGGAGTTAATCTCTCCCTCTCTTTGACATGCTGCAGAGCACCAGCTGTAGCACAAGCAAGCCCTGGGGAACCCAAGTGGCCTGGCTGTGCAGCCTGCGAGCCAAAGTCACACCTTGGGAAGCCAAACCCTGGAGGGAAGCACTGGCCTATGTCAGGTCATGGGGATGCTGGAGGGTGACCATTTGCCCATCCTCAAGGGGCAGCAGGTTTAGCCTGCGCAGCTCTTCAGCTCCCCAAATCTCCCCAGTTCTCATAGACCCCAGCCACTTGTTCTCAGGGCAGCAAGACCCAGTTTTGTCTGAAATACTGGGAGGCCTTGAACTGTCTCTGACACCCCCGATGGGGAAATGCTGGAATGAAGAGGAGGGGAAACCAAGGGCTTTTGTACTGAGGGAACAAAAAACATGCTCTGCATGTCCCTGGGTTCAGCTATTACAGACTACAAACCAGACTGAGTTTTTTGTTTTGCTTTTAAATGCTTCTTTATCCAATGCGATTTTTTAAAATTATTTTTTTGTCTGTCTCTTCAGGAGACAGAGCCAGTCTGGGACTCTTCACTTGGCCCATCCAGCCTATCCACAAAGCATGCACAAGCCATCTTTTCCAGGCTCATTTCCTCTAGAATTCCCTATGGATTTGCAATGGCCAAACCTTTGTGTTTGATATCAAAGGTGGAAAGGGCAGGCCAGCTGTGCTGTGTCCTTCAGTCCTGTGCCAATGGGGCTCAGTGCTGGGTGGTGGAACTCTGTGAAAATAATGAAAAATGTGTGTGGTGATGGGCAGAAACTGTTTTGAGGAAGCACATGCCTCCTCCTCTGATGATGGCATGGCACATAGTGGACTGGAAAGGCAAAGCAGGTTAGTTTTGGTCCCGGGTGGAGGATTGTGTGGAGAAGTCTTGTCTCCTCTGGGCCTACTGGTTTCAGCTTCAAGAGGCATATCACAACAGAAAAATCTCCTCTTCCCTGTTTCCTTTTTCCACCACTGGTAGCTAATCAAGATTTGGGTTTAATGACTTCCCTCAACTCTCTCTGTTTCCTCTCCCCCTGCCCCACACATGCCTTTTTTATAATTTTTTATGCATTTCTTTTTGGCAGAAGTTGAAACGCAAGAATCATTTGGACCAAGATGAAAACAGTGGAGGAGCATGTTGGGCAGTGCAGTGCTTTGTTCTGAGTTCAGGAGGAGAAGAGGGGAACCGAGGGGGGACGGGATGTCATTTCCCAGATGGGGACCCTGCCAAAGACGTTCTTGCTTTAGAAAGCATCGAGTGATTTTTGAGGCTGTACCAGGTTTAACCCTTTGTTGACCTGCTTCTGCCATCCAGGGAAACAGCAAAGGCCTGGACCAGAAGTGGGATGGTGTTGTTTTATGTGGCCCAGGTGATGTGAATGGTCTCAAACCAAAGTCTGCTGTTGTGACTAAATGCTGTCAACAGTCGGAGATGCTTGTTCTCCTGTTGGAAACCCTAATGAGTGGATCAGCAATCTGCACTTGTTTATGAGTGAGGGTCCAACACTAGAATGATCGCTCTTGGAAAAACAAGATCAGCATGTTCCTTATAGGGGTTAGGACTACTCTGCTATTTCCTGTCCTGCCAGAAGCACCTGGTCAGATTTGAGATGCTGCTGAACTTGCTTCAGCTCTTCCCATTGCAGGGCAGGGAACACTTCTGCCTCGTGATGCTTGGGAAACACCTTGTCCTGTGACCAGAGGAGCCCTGCACAACTGGGACCGCAGCAGCAGCAAGCCCCAGCCTCAGGTAGCTTGTGGTTGTGGTGGGGACCACTGGCTGGTCATAGCACTGGTTCCTTCTCTCTGTTTTGAGCCAGCCTCCCATGTGATAAAATTGTGATTTTGGAGGGTATGGGGGGTGGAAAACCTCTATAGGCATGTATTTACTGCCATATTTATAGCTCCTTAGGGCCTTAGATATTGTATTGTGTGTAGGCTGCTGATTTAACTGCCCAAGGGTTGTTGCACAGTAGGAAATTGAGGGTGAGGATACAGCAGGGGAGCAGAGATAGGACAGTTGCAGCAACTCGGCCTCTTCATTAATATCTCTTCCAGGTTATAAATACCTGGAGTGTTTATGTCAGGACTCCAGAGGAGATCATTTATCTCCTGATGAAAAAAACCTCGAGGGTTTCTGTCTATGGTACTGGACTGTTTCTTGGTATGGAGGTTCAGCCTTTTAAATGTGGATGGGGTTCTCCTGTGGAAGGCCACCCTCTTCCCTCAGAGTTGGAGTGGACCAATGCTGTATGCATAAAATGCATCAAGTCCCTTTGTGTCAACTCAGACGGAGTCACTGTTCACCACAACTAAACGTGCAAGCCTCTTCTTCTTTAGGACCAGCAGCCTCTCTGGCCCTTTGATCTCCCACAGTCCTCCTTTTCTAGCTAGGAGGATGACAGTTTTCCTAATCCCCCCGTGAATCTCCTGAACATAAACATAGTCTAGGTACAAAGGTATCAGTAATTTTCGGCTGCAGAACCACAGACTTCCTCTTCCCAGCACCTCTGGCTGTGGCATGAGAGTTTTGGATCACTTGTGCAGAATGCAGCTTGGCTGCAAACACGCCAAGGGATGGTTATACCAATACTACTGTGGGTGCATCCATGGCCAGTGACTAACAGAGAAGTGATGCATCCAGTGCTGGCCTTGAAACATGCCCTGTATCTCTCACACTTCTTTTAAACAGCCAAGAGAGGTCTGATATATAGGAAATGAGTATAATGCCACTTCGGTATCATCTGTTGGGATGAGGTGTAGAAGAATAGGGGCATGGGGACAAAAGATGCATGTTCAGGATTGCCTGTGATGGGTTTCAGCTTTTTGACATGTTCAATCTTGAATGCTTTCCCATGGAGGTCAGGAGACCTGGTTGGAAATTCCATGTGCGTGTCTTACTGCACAGCATGTCTAAACTTGTGTATTTTCAATCCATTGCCTTGGATCCCTTAAGTCATCCAGGTACCCTTTCCAGCAGTCTTGTGAACCAGGGGAGGGAAGCACTGACTGATGGATAGGCACTTGGGTGGGAAGCAGAGACCAGTGTTTCCCCTCACTTGCTCAGTGCCACTGGGCACCCTTGGCTTCAGGGCTGGGATCAGCTGGCTTGCCCTCACATCTTTGGCCTTGGTCTCTGGCTCCTCATAAGCACAGTAAATACCACCACAGGCTTCTAGGTAAAGTGGGACTAAAATGCATGATACCAACAGCTGTTGGGTATTGCTTATTATCTTGGAGGACTCTTTTCCACCTGGACTTCGGCTTTATTTCGTTTGCCCAGGTGATTGCATGTGTGTGGTGCAGGAAGGTGTCCACTGAACCCACACGGTCTGCTGTATCCACACCTACCCAGGTCTGCAAATCCTATTCGGGATTAAAACATTTTGAAGGTGTGAATTGCTCATTGTTTGTCCATCCTGGTGGTGGGTCTTTCTGCAGTAGTTCATCCTTTTGGCTTCACTAGTGCCTGCTGATGGGCTCAGTTGGCCTGTGACTGCTCATCATGGGGTATTTGCAAATGGTGCCACATTGGCTCTGCTACTTCTCCTCTGTTTACTTAGTTCTTGGCAGCTGGATGTTTGAATGTTTGCTTGACAAACACTTTCCCTGCAGTCTCTGATTACAGAAAGTTTAGTCTGACAAACCCCAGTGAATTACCCTGTTCTCTGTTGTCAATGATATCTCACTGTCTCCCTTAACCACAGTATTTTGTGTGTGGTGCAAACTCATATTTTCCCCTTGTTGCAATCAGCATGCCCCTCCCTGCTTGGTTCAGTTATGGAGGCAGTATCCCCAAGATGCTGACATCTGTATTTTACTAATCCAAAAATCCTGGGGCTACCAGGAAGCAGAATGGATAATAACACTACATACCTGTCTAGCACCTTTCATCTGAGAATCTGAAATTGTCTGACTCATGTTCATCTCGTTACTGCTTGTACCAGCTGGAGTTTGCTGTTCCTGTTTTTGCAGCCTGGAAAGCTGAGACACAGGGTAGGGGTATGTTTTGTCCAGTAGAGGAGGCGATTCCAGAAATGTGGCATCATAACCTCCAAGACTATGAGTTTCTATCCCTCTCTGTCTTGATAGTTTGCCTCTGAAAGGGAAAGAGATTGGAGTGGGATGGTTGGTTTGGAGCAATGCTTCTTTGCAGGGATCCATGGCTTTATTTGGTGTCTCAGTAAATTCCACTCAAGAACAAAAAAGCAATTGCGGGATTTCTCCAAGGTAAGTTACCTTCCTTGGCTGTGATCAGGGGTCCATAATGTAGTTCTCAGGAAGAAAACTATCCAAATATTGTCTCTTGTCGTCAGTTTGGTGGTTTGGAGCGATGCTGAGGGACAAGTGTTCACGGCTGGCCCGGAGAGGGTAAAGCTCTTACTGTGTTTCAGGGGTGGTAATGAGACTTGTGAAAACACGTCTGCAGGTGTCTGGGTGGTCAGGCTGGGCTGTTAATCCGTCCAGCTGCTGGCCTGTTTTGGACAGGGTCCAAGACCAGGTAGGACACTGCTGCTTTTCTTACAGCCTCCAAACACAGCTGAGGACCTTCCAAGAAAACCTGGGCTGGTTTATGGTTTTGGGTGGAAACCACAAGCAAACCACGTCAAATCGCTGGATTTTGCCCCAAACCAGGCAGAGTGCATAGGCTTCTGTTTCATTTTGCTTGGAGATGACTGGGAGAGGTGGGAGAGGGAGGAAAACCTGCATGGATCCAGTGTTGATGTAAGGCCGTAGATGATCCATTCCTAAAGCCTTCAAGTGCCATTCCCATGGCTAGACCAGACTGAGGAGGGCAGAATAATAAATAATACCCAAGCTGACATCTCCTGGGAGCTTGGGTTTAAGAGGAGGGATATTTTGTCTGAAACTCTTCCAGAAAGGGACAGTTGGGAGGGGGATTAGTGTAAATGTGGGCCTTCAACATGTGTAATCTCAGCCGAGGTGATGGGGCAGTTGGGTCAGGGTTTCCTGTGCTGTGGGGCCCTGGAGCATAGTGTGCATGGGAAATAAGAAACCCTAAGAAAGAAAGGGGAAGAATTGCATGCCCCGGGGGGTAAAAGTGCATTTATTTTCCATGCGTTGCATCAGAACACACTAATTTTTGCCTCGGAGGGAGGGCAAGCGCATGCAAAAACAGTCCCGCTCGCTAGGAAAGGGGCGAGGAGGTGTGATGCCAAATAGCTCAGGAAGCGTGCCTGTAGGACTGTCCCCCCCTCCACTTTCGCCCAGGGCACAAGATCGACACCCACCCGTGCAGACCCTCCAGCGGGCATGTGCCAGGGTTTTGTAAAGGAGCCACTCTCTCCCCTTGAGCCCAGGGCACCCCCGGCTCCCCACTCTATCCCCCTTCTCACGTTCCCTCTTCTCCCATGTGCTTTTATTCATTTTGCAAAGAGCGTATGCCAAATCCAACTTCACAGCTGGCTCTGCTCCACGTGTTTGTTTTCTATGCCTGCACGGCGCTCGCCAGCTCCGCTTGCGCCACGGCTCAGAGGTGGAGGCGGCGGGGGGAGAGCAGGGGTGGTGGGGAGGGAAACGGGAGCAGGCTGCTGCCTGCCAAGCCCTTATTTGTTTAAAGCTTAAGCCTGTTTGAGAGAGCCTTTTTGGAGTGAGGGGTAAGTGGCAGGGGTGGGATGCGGGGGAATGGAGAAAGTAAACTGTGCGTCAAGGAAAGCAAACTTTACAGCTGGAATTGCTGCTGATGCTTGTTGTGTGAAAGGCCTGGGGAGGGGCCTTCGGCACTGTGCTCGTGCTTTTAGCGTGGGTGCGAGTGTGAATGGGCGGGGGTGAGAAGTGGGGAGCCAGTGGCAGGTCTGTGCTGTGCCCAGTTGTCGTGGGCACTGCTGCTTGACCAGCACTGGCTGTGGCACTTGCCAGTGTGTCCTGAGAGCTGGCCGGGGCACAGGCAGGTGAGTCTCCCTTCCAAGGCTCTGAGGCAGCAGCATTTTGCCATCCTTTTGTTAGGGAGCATCCCCTTGTCGACAGAGAGAAACCATATGCCAGCCCTGCCCATCTGTCTGTCCAGGGCTACGTGAGGTCTTGCTTCATCTCCTGCCATGTTTGGCTCGCTGTCCTCAACAGGACCATCATTTTTGGAAAGGCGTGTTTATTGTTGGGATGATAAATGGGGCAAATCACATGCAAACACAATCTTTAAAAAAGCCTAAACAATGCAACCCTCTCCTCTTCATCTCTGGGAAGAGGGGAGATCTGTCGCCGATCTTGAGACTCTGCTGCGAGTGTGTCCCCCATGATTCTTCACCTCAGGGTGGGCCCTCTGGGGTTTTGGAGCAGAGTGGCAGCTGCTGATCGTGGCACAGATTAGGGCTCTGGCTCAGCCCATCTGGGTTCTGGCACTCGGCGCTAGTCCCCGCACCCCACCTTAGGCATTTGGCGCCAGCCAGAGTATTTTCTATGGACAGTCATTTCTGTCCCTTTGTTTTGCTAGCCTTGAGCTTCCTCTTGTGTTTTTTGGAGTAGTGACATGTCTTCCAGGGGAAATTTGTCCCAGCAGAGACTTCTAGAGGCTTTTGACCTGCTCCCATAACGAAAATTATTATTGTTAGTGAAAAGCAATTTAATGACAGCTATGGAGAGTAAAAATTCCCATTTATTCCCAAATTTATGAAGGAAAAAAAAATCCTCAACTTTTAAATACCATCTTCAAAGGACAAGAAAAATGGGCTTGTGCTCTTTTGCATCCCAGCAACAAGTCATTACTGAAAGGAGTGCAAACTAGAAGGCAGTTTCTCTTTATGGTGGTGATGGGGATGTCTCTAAAGCCAGCCATCTGGGGATTAAACTTTGTATTGACGTTACTGGCAAGTACTTTGTCCTGTCTCTTTTGTGTGCTCTTCTGGATTTTGATGTCAACTGTGTTAAACTAGCCTTGTGCTTGTTAATGCAGTTTCTGGGCCTGCTCCCATTGAAGTCATGGCAAAGATCAGGCTGATTTTGGTGCCAGTAGAATCAAGTCCTCTGTTATAATCCAGAGCATGTGTTGTTTCAGCCGGTATTTCTGCTGTGCCACTGGCTTATGTTTATGATAACCTTGGTCAGTTTTTTACTGCAACAGTTGTAGGTACCCTTGCTCTTCAAGTACACACTGGAAGAAGGTTCAGAGCCTAGGAAAGCTACCCAAGTCTTTGCTCTGCCAACAGGAAAATTTCCCCATAGCAGCTTTCCCCAAGGAATGCTTAACAGTGTCACTGGCAGTTTCTGTGGACTTTCCTGGTTTGTGGTTTGGGTTTTTTGCTCGCGTATTTGTTTGACTCTATTACTGTTTCTAATTGGACATGGACAAGATTTTTCTATTGTTCCTAGACAAAGATGATTTGGTTCTTTTTTTTTTTTTAGTTTGGTACTTAAAGATAGGCTCGTGTTTAAGCATATGAAGATGTGGGCTGCTCTTAAAAAGCGTCTGTAGCTGCTTTCTCTCTGGTTTGCAATCTACTCTGTGAACAAGAGCTTCTGAGTCTCAGTTTGCAGGTGGCCATGGCTGACAGACACTGAAATGTGCTCGCTCCCTGAGCACTTTTTCTGTGTTCCATGCAGATGCTGACTGGTGGGGTTTGTCCACCACTCCTCTGTGCTTTGGTTTATATTATGCAGAGAGAGGAGTGTTTCAGCTGGTGGTTACCAGCATGAATGGATGCTGGGATATTTATTGTCTGTCCTGTTGCAAGCTTGACCCCATCACGTGACAGAAACAATAAAATGGAGATGGGTCTTTTCAGGGCAGCTCCGTGTCACACCTTTGCCATGATTTGTGGTCTTCTTTCCCATTATTGACCACTGGTCTGGCTGCAGAGAGGCCATAGGGTGATATTAGGTAGCCTAGGATTTGGGGGTTTTTAGCGTTGCTGCCACATCAGTGGCAGAATGGTTGTTCTAGTCAACATCTTGGTGTCCTGTAGTTGGGGAGTGAGAGTTGGCTCTGTGTGTTCCCCAAGAGCTGCTGGGGAGGTGCAGAGTGAAAAGAGCTTTGGAGAAGAACATCCTGCTCGGGATGCCCATGGAAAAATGCTGTTTCACTGGAACCAGGGCATACTGTGATAGTGTATCTGTTGATTAAGCTTTTGTCTTACAGCAGCAAGGAGTTTCTGGTGGAGAGCAGGAATGGTTTTCCTGCTATTCTGGGTAGGCCACATTTAAATTAAGTGGAAGAGTGTCAGCTGGGGAGAGAGATTTGCTTGAGAGGTGAGGTGACAGCCCCTGCTCAGTGGAAAACAGGACAAGGCCTGGATACACATGTGGCGGGTGAGCTGTGGCGTTGTCATGTCCTTGCCCTGAACCAGTGGGGACAAATGCAACATAAGGAAATCTGCCGAAATCCCAACTCCTCTCTTTCTTCTTTCTTGACCCTCTCATCTAAATTTAATTTTCCTGCTTTTTCTCTTTTGTCACCTTTATTCCACACTTCCCTTTAGTATCTTTGAGGGCTTTTACCCAGCATCACTTTCCCTGGGTCTGCTGGGCCTGCTTCTCTCTGACCTCTTCCTAACCCAAGAGACAATTAGACTCTCAACATCAGATTTCAAGGCTTGGGGTTTTTTTGTTTGCAAAGGATGAGAAGGGAAAAACAAAAGCAGTGCCCTGAGTAATGTAAACTACCCACAGGCACATCTGTGCCTGTGTGATGACAGCTCCTGGTGGGAACTGCCCATCGCTCCCTGCGCCCTCCTCCACTGCAGCTGCTGACAGGGAGGGAACTACCTGAGGCCCGGCTCATGACGATGTAGGATTCGGCATGGGGGAGCCCAGACCAGAGCCAGCTGCATCAGCTGGCACTCACCACCTGTCCTGTGGGTCCCACCGTATCAGTCGCCAGCAGAGCCATCACCTGGGTATTTCTTGCCCAGATGCACACTCTCACTTATTCCCAGCTCTTTGTTACATGCTTTTCTTCTTTGTCCAAGCAGCAAAACAGTGTAGACAGGAAACTTTTGTTAGTGGTTGTATCAAGCATCCTAAAGTAAGTAACTCTTCTACTCAATAGTGTGAAGCCTAGAGGACATGGGATTGTTTTTCCTCTGTGTTTAGTACAGCATCTGCCTGCAGCTCTGACTGCATTGACACTGATCTCTGGCTTTAGTTGTGATGGGAATGATAAAGTGAGTATTGTTTTCATATGGCAAGAGATAGAATGCTTCAGGCAAGTATTACAGTGCAGTAAATCCCTTGTTTCTAAGACTGAAGGTGTGTTTTCTCATCACACTGGTGTGACTGGGTGACCCCTTTCCTGTTGCCTCCTCTGAAGTATTTCTTACCGTGAAGACTCAGCATAGTCCCATAGTAAAGCCTCAGAAAAGCAAGACTTTGTTGCTGCATGGTCAGATGGGTTTGTAGCAGCTGTGGGGAAAACCAAAAGCACTCCAGAGCAGATAACTCATCACAAGTGTGTGACTACATTGACGTGGTTTTTAAGGGGATCCTGAGCGGTTTTTTCCTGACACCTGCCTTGGCAATAGAGTAGGTTGAGCTGCATCTCTGTGGGGCCTTGGTCTCACAGAACCTTGATAGCAGCAATTTTGCTGATTTTCTGGCATTTGAAGGTCAAGCCCCTGAATGCAGGACCTGCACCCTTCCCTAAGTGCTGCAGATGTACACCCCCTTCAGGATTCCTCAGCTCTTTAAACTGGGACCTTAGCTGCGAGGCAGGAGAGTCTACAGGTGGATCAAGGATGAGAAGGATGGAGAGTGCAGAGGAAAAGTTGGTCTAAAACTGTGGCAGCTCTCCCAGTTTGGGAGTGAAGTTGGACTGAAAGGTTTTGATTGGAGAGGCAGCGTGTCCCAGCCACGGGGGCAGCCCCGGCAGCTGCTCCAGGGCCACTTTCTCCCTGCGCGCACTTGGGAGAAGGAGCCAGAGAGCAGCCAGTAGTTCCAGGCTTGTTGCAGCAACAACATCTGTTTCCTAGGTGCACTTTGTTTCTGAAGAGGCTGTGCAGCACGCTCCATCTGCGCCCTTCTCTTTTTTTTTCTCCTTTTTTTTTTTTTTTTTTGTGCCGCGTTCGGCAGCAGACAAGGACGGCGGCTCTTAGGGGAGGCAGGCGCTTCCCCGAGGACCCTGCGCCAGTTCCGTGCCAGCGCTGGCTGTCGGGCTCTTTGCACCCGGAGCAGTATTGTCAGCATCTTGACAGCTGGCCGGCTGCATGCTTATTAGTTACTACTTTCCTCTTGCCCTCCACCTCTCCTTCGCCTCCCTAACCACCTCCACCTTCTCCCTTCCCCCTTCTCGCTCCTGCCCCATCGGCTGGCCAGCCCTTCGGGGAGCCCCCAGCCTCTCCAGATTAGAGCTCTCCAGGGACTTCGTCCTTTTGAAAGGAAGAAAGAAGGAAAAAAAAAAAAGGGGGGGGGGGGAGAAAAAGGGGGGGGGGGGGGGGGGGGGGGAAAAAAAATTTTTAAAAAAAAAAAAAAAGGAGAGAAAAAAAAAGGGGGGAAAAGAAC
>VZRV01004039.1:132933-237074 GCA_013398115.1 Falcunculus frontatus
GGGGGGGAAGGAGGGAAATTAAGTGTCTAGGGCATGGGGGGAGCATGATATTGAAGAAAGGATGTGGGTTTTCTTTTTTTCTTACGCTTTAGCCTTGTCTTTTCAAGGACTGGAGCTGCTTTCAGGGCACGCCAAGGGGCAGCAAAAGCCATCGTATATACTCTGTTTTAGCACAGGGCTTCTCTCCTGATAACTGTGGAAAAAAGGACGTGTATCCTGTGGGGCAAGGCCATCCTTGCATCCTTGGCCTACCTGCGCTAGGGCTGTCCCAGGCTGGCAGGTCCAACCACCCCGGGACTACCATGCCACAGGCAGTGCCCAAAGCGAGCTCACGGTGCCTCTGCCATGGTGACACTGGGGAGCCCGTAGTGGGTATGAGGGTGGCATTTCATTCTTCAGGCAGCCTCACGCTTTGCTGGCTGACGAAATTCCAATGTGAAGGGGTTTGCTGGGGCTCAGCAAAGTCAGCCTGATCAATGCCAGCTGGAAAGTGGCGCTCAGTTCAGAGGAGCCATTGGATGGAGAGGTGCCAGAAACTGCAGGCATTGGGTCCTCAGGGATACAAGCAAAAGTTCGACAGGCTATGAGAAGGCTTATGCATCCTGTTGCGAATTCGAAGCCAGCATGCCCAGTCCTCTCCCTGGTGAGGCTGCCGGCTGTTGTGGAAAGGAACTGCTCAGGGAAGTAGCTTCATCTTGAGGAAGACAAAAAAGTTACAAAGATTGTTGCATGTTTGGTTCGTTGCTGGTTTGGTTTGCCTGAGCAGTTCTGTTCATGGAAAAGAGATGTTTTACTTGCAAGTTTAGTTTATTTTTTTAAGAGGTGTCTGTTGCTCAGGACTTGCTTGAATTGCAACTGTGGTTCTTCTTTAGGGTCACCCAGTGCAGTTTGTAGGCAAACTCACTGATCTGTGGTGGTTGTGCCATGCCAGGTTTTACTCTGGATATTTTACTTCTGACTACGAGCATGAATTTACTCCAGGCTTTCTCTGTTGTGGCTTTTTGATGGACTCTCTGAGCTCACAAGCAGGCAGTAAGAGGGTCTTTTTTGCCTAATCACTTTTAAGAAGGGAGGAGGGGACCTCCTCATACAGTTAGTCAAGGGCTATGTTAGAAGAGCTAATGCACTCTGAAATCAGCAGCTCTCAGTGCTACAGAGGGAAAAAACAGGCAAGCTTTTCTCTCTGTTTCCACATACGCTGTGCTACCTCCTTGACTTCCAACATGGTGGTATAACACTGGGTTCCGCCTTTCTGCCCTCTCCTAATACCAACTGCTTCCCATTTGGGATCCTGCCACTCCCTATGGCACCTGCACACCCATCCCCATCAGCTGCCCATGCTGTTATGTGGGAGGGGGAGCTTCTGTCCTGCACCAACCTGTCCTCTTCCAATCCCTTTCAGAGAAAATGAGCTTAACAGTGTGAAATTAATACCTAGAAATGGGGACAGGGGTTGGGTAGAGGTTAATTTTGCCCTGTGGGATGTTACTGTTTGATGGGTCGGGGAGAAGCAGTCAGGGATGCCCAGATTGTTGTCCATGCCCAGGAATCATGCAGGGATTTTGCAGCTGATCTGGTCAGGTATGTCACCTGGACAGTATTTTTGCAGCTAGAGGATTATACAGTTGTACAGTGTGATTTTTCAGGTGGGATGGAAAAGATTTGGGATCCAAGAGCAGCTTGCTTGATGGGATGGAGGTCCCAGTCAGAGAACTTTTGATTTCCAGCCCTGCCTGCCACTGCTATACTGTATAACCTTGGGCCAGGTTGGCTTCCTCTTCTAGCCCTCAGATTCCTCAGTCTGTAAAACAAAGGGGTACTGTTGCTCTTTTCTCTTTCACGGTTTTTTTCAGTGATTTGTGCTTTATGGGGGAAAAAAAATACTGTCTTGTATTAAAAACCAGTGATTACAAGTAAAATTGGCTCATAGTACTGTGTAAGACATGGCTTTTTCTGAAAAGCTAAGGTTTCAATGTATGAAACAGAGAGCTGGGAGTATCATTGTCCCTACTTGACTTGCTGGAAATAGAGAGCAGCTGCAGTGAATTCTCCAGAGTCACCCAGGGTGTCCCCAGCTGGTAGCTGGACTGAAGTTGCTGCAGCCTTTCCCTCGGTGCAAAGCAGACGCTACTGCTTCCCACAGTTCATCCTTTGCAGGAACCCAGAGTTCATCCCTTGCAGGAAGAGGTGTCCAAGGTCTGTCTGCCTGACACAACCCCAGACCTCTGTCATGTGCATCGGTGACTTTGCCAGCTCCCGGTCTGCCTGTGCATTCCCGCAGCCTGCCGGCAGAGCTGGGATGTGTGGTGTCGGGATGCTGCCCCGGAGCTGGGGCACAGGCTGGTTCCTATTTGGGAGCCTTGTAAATTACAGGCAGTGTGGCAGTAACGAGGGCTGCTTGGCTGGCCCTTGTTAAGCAGGAGGGGGCTTGGGGCTGTGAGAAGCATTTCCTCAGTAAAACCTTCAGTTTCTAATCAGCAAACACCTCTCCTGCTGCCTGTGCTTAATTCAAATCCCCTTTTCCTTTCGAGCTTTGTCACCCCCCCGCGCAGGCGCGGGCCTTTCTTCCCTTTTATATCTTCACCTCTGGTTTTCGTTTCTCGCTCCGCTGCCTTTGCAGTGCCCTCCATCGCCGCGGCACAGCTGGGGCTGCAGGCAGGGTTAGGTGCGTGGTGGGAAGCCGAGCCGACAGATTTTACACCCCCACCACCCCTCCTTAGCTGATGAAGCTCTCGTTAATTTTGTTCTCTTAATGACCCCTCCTTTGATTTACTGGGCTGTCTGAAAGGGACTTAGAGCTCCACCGACAGGAAATTGTTATTTTAACCTGGCAGGAAAGAATTTAAAATAAATAAACAAATAATTTTTTTGTTTGCCCTCTCTCTTGAAGGTCTTTAAATTACTTTAACTCTTTCTTTTCCTAGATAGCAATTAAGCAGGAGCTGTCAAGGCTGGTGTTGTCAGTGGCTGCAGAAGTGTTGGCAACCAGGGGCAGCTCTCAGGGTACCTGCCTTGGGGAGGGCAGGCAGCAGAGCAGACACTGTCATGCAGCAGCCCTGCAGCCCCTGCCCAGGACCACCACCTCTGGGAAGTCAACTGGAGTGCCCGGGGCCTCCTCCACTCCCCACCTCTGCCGCCTCTCCCACTGCAGTCCACTCTGCTGCTGGCAGGGACATGAGGCAGATCGAAAGCTGCCTGATTAATAAAGTTCCTTGCTTTGCACTATTGCGGGCTGCTTAAGGGCAGCATTTTCAAAAGAGGTCAGCTCCCATTTAGGCATCGAAATAAGTTGGTTGCCTATTCAGGAGAGCTCAGCATGTCAAGAACTGAATGCTTTTGAAAATCTGGCTTCAATTGTGGAAGCTGAGAATTTCAAAATCTGGCCCGGGATCCTAATAGTTCTTTTGGAATTGATGTTTTCATTCATTTTCCTCATTATTTTTATGCTGGCCATTTACTTTTTGTACTTCACTCGGCTGTGAAAGAAATGGCCACATGTCCCTATTTAGAGCTTGTACCCTTGCCTGGAGGTTTGGGGAGGTACCATACACTTGTTGCAACACACCTTCCCTCCTCACTCTCTGCTCAATACTGTTCAATCTGCCCAGTGCTGTGGCCAAATTTTTTGAGCTCCCGTTTTTTTTCTCCCCATGTATTGCTCTTCATCTTTTCACAGACCTGGGGGCAGCCAGTTCACTCGTTGCATCCATGTGCCTGGGTGGTCCTAGCTCACGAAGGGACTCACGCTCAGTTCTGCGCCTTTGGCTTTGCCCTTCTGGCCAGAGGCTCTGTGCGACGCAGAGCTGCAGGGAGGTCTGGTTGGGAACATCTTTGCCTGCCCCCTCCCTCAGCCTGGGCTCCAAGGAACAGCTCCTTTCCGTCCAACATTTTTCCATCCTGCTGCCAAACCCATCCAGATAGGGGGAATGAGTCAGCTTTGCTCCATAGGCTTCCAGCACTGAGGAACCAGACAGTAAGTCCTACCCCAAAATGTTTCTTCCACGTCGGTGTAAGGCTTTCCATCTCCACGAAACCTTAGGGTGTGAGGTGTTTTTAAGCCTGAACTAACTCAAAGTGTTTTCCAGATGCACGTAATTAGTGGGACATTAACTTGTGCATCAGCAGTGGTGTCAACACTGCGTGTTCTGGTATGGACAGACCCAGGGCACTTTTGCAGCCATCATCAGTGATGACTTGCTGTAGTGGCTGTGGCCTAATGAAGGGTGCTTTGGTGGCTGTCTTACATGGAGAAATAAACGAGCAACTCAGATGGGTCTCCAAGTCAGTCACTGAAGTATCTTGTACAGCACTGCTGGTTGGTAGGGAAAATGCTGAGACTCTTCTCAGGTGAGGAGAGTGAATACCAAGAAGGATGAGGTGTGTGGGAGGGAAGTTGCTGTCTTGTCTCTTTGGCGCTGGAGGTTACCCACAAGGATTTTCACATGTAATGGGGCTGTGGCCTGCAGTAGCTGGAGTATGGCCTAGCTGATCTCTCCGGGTGCCTTCAGGATATGCCCAACGTCTGAGCTCTGGCCATGCTCCTGGATGCCTGGAAGCCACATTGGGCCATGCCAAGCTTGACTTAATTTACCCTGCCTCTCAGCAGGGCTTGTCATCTTGGCCTCCCAGCCACTCTACCCATGACTGTGTAACTCCTGGAAAGAGCTGCCTTGTGTAGAGCCCGCTGGGCCAGCCAGTGCACTGAACTCATACTGGCCTGCAAGGTGCTGTGTGAAGATGCTCTTTGTGGCCTTTGCAAAACTCCAGCAGCACATCGCTTTACATGGTGTTTTTTCCTCACCAGCTCAAAGGAGGCTTTTCTTCTCTCTTCTCAACTTTATATGAATGTCTCTTCCATGACTTCTCCTTCAAGCAGGGCTCTGGGACATGGTGGTGGGAAAAGGGACAGGTTGTAAGGTTGTCAGAGGGACAGCCCAGTTTGCAGAGATGCATGCAAGCCAGCTTGCTGGATTCTTGCTGTCACGATGTGGACCTCAGCATGGTTGGCCATGGACATTGCCCTGTGCTGCACTCTTGTACCTTTGCTGTCACCAAAGGCCAAAGGCAAAGTCATTTGAGAGTAGCTTGGTGATACTGCCCCAAACGCTGTGGTTCCTTGCTAGCACTAATCAGCCTTGCCTGGTTTGCTTTGATGCGCCTCTCAGGGAGAATCTTTGTCAGTCCGTACTTCAGGAATTAGGAGGTTTAATTTTGGGTGTTACGCTTGAAGGAACTTATGCCCTCTTTTTGACTGGGATGGTTATGGAGAGCACATGTTCAAACAGGAGATGGCTCAAGCAGTGACCGTGGTGGAAGTAGGAAATACCACCCTGCAGAGTCAGGTGCTCTTGAGGGTGGTGATTGTGGCTAATGAGCTGATTGCTGAGCCATGTAACTGCTGCTTGGGCTGGCTGCTGTGGCTGCTTTGGGTTCGGTCCTGGGCTTCTTCCCTGTAGACATACCACAGGAGCAATTCTGCAGTGCCTTAAGACTTGCAGGTCATCCTAGTGCTGCAGCTGAAGGGAGCTTAAAATCCTGTAGCTTCATTACGGTGCCAGTAGAGGGAAATCTGCTCTTGACTTCAGCCTGTTGCCTTTGATTAAAGATGAATTCAGTCTGACATCTGAGGTGTCTCTTGGGGCAGCTACTGAGGTCTTTAATCCACCTAACCTGGCTTGTCTGCTTTAGTGTTTGTTCATGAGTTTCCAAAGCAGCTGCTGCAGTGTGCAGCTCTTCACAGCAACCTGGGTTGTCACAGGTGGCCTTACATTTCTAGTTTTTTGGGGCTAGTTGATGCTTTCAAATATGAACCCAGTGGTTTGTGTAGACTCAAAATAGGTGGTGTGTTTCTGGCAGAACAGTTAATCTGAAGTATTTTTGTAGGTCGGGTCTCTTAGAATGGACTTGTACTGCTCATTTACTTTAGTATTCAAAATAGAATATATTCCAGACATAGCCAAGAAGTGGCAGCAACACTCAGTGGATGTCTTCTGTGACACTTTGTTGGAAATGTTTGTGTTTTGCTCCTGAAAATTGCCTGGTATGCATCACTGTCATTCACTGTGCCAAGTATGAAATGGGGAAGGGAAGTGTGTGTCTGTGTGTGCTCGTGTACTGAGAGCTGAGGATGGAATGTCTTGGGAGACTCCCAACCATGCCTGGGGAAGAGGCTGGAGAAGAGAAATGCTTGCATCGGTGTCTGTAGCCTCCTCAGGCCACTGGCTCAATGAATCTGTGGCAGTTTGGGGATGTTGGTGGAGAAGCCAGGCAGGTCTGCAAAGCAGAGGGAAGCCTGAGGGTTTCATCCATCATATCTCTTGTCATCCGCAGGAATCCACTGCCGCACATCCACTGCGTCCCCTGAGGCAGCTTATGGGACCCTTCCCTGGGCGCCCCAGGTCACACCGCATGGGATGGCAATGACACGTGGAAGGAAGAGGCCCATGTCCCCCATCCCTTGCCTCGTGCTTGTGGCCGCCAGCTGTTTTGCCAAACTGAGTGAGTGTCTTTTCTGACCCATTTTTGGTTTGCTTTGATGCTGTTTTGCGTAGCCATGCCTCAAGTATGGAGTGGTTTTCTCTCTCTGCTGTTCCCTGAGTAGCCTTGACCAAAAGTCTAGGTTCAAACCCTCCTCCAGAGGAAGAGATATATTTGGAGTGGGACAATTCTCTCTGGCAGTGTCAAGAAGAAATGGGGCTGATGTACATCTCCAAACATTAGGCTGGGTGTGTGAGGAGTCAAGGGGAAGGTGCAACACAAGGAGAGGCGATGGGAATGCAAAATGTACAGCACTGCAGCTTTTTTCTCTGTCCTTTCTGTTGCAGAGTCTCACAGAGCTTTCTTATTCCCGTTTTTTCCCTGTGTGCAGGTGAATCTCTTCAGGTCACAGTGCAGCCTGCTTCCATTGTCCAAAAACTTGGGGGCCCAGTCAGCCTAGGGTGTGTGGTGGACCCACCCCGAGTGAACCTCACCTGGAGACTGAACGGGAAGGAGCTGGCTGGATCAGACGAGGTGCTGGGTATCCACGTGGAGCGAGGGAAGCTCGTCATCAAGGCTCTCAACAACCGCACCGTGGGGCGGTACCAGTGCATCGCTCGTGTGCCCGAAGGAGTCATTGCCAGTGTCCCTGCAGTGGTCACCTTAGCTAGTGAGTCACTTTAGTTCTCTGCCAGCCCCTGCTTTGCTTGGGCCATCACTCACACATCTTGGGAGGCTCATCCATTCTTGCTTGTTCATGCTGGCATCAAGGGATGACTCCTTTGGCGTAGGCCATTTTGTAGCATTTTTGATCGTGGACTGGCTGACATGTTGTGGCCCAGCCTGACCCAAGCTGTCCTCCTCCTGCATGGTAGGCTGCAGACCTGTCCCTCAGGAAGAAGTTTTTGCAAGAACAAGGAATACCCAAGCTATGGAGTTTGTGCTCCTGGTTGGTTTCCTGACAGTCAGGCTACCTCCTCTGGTTCCTGACTGATTGAGTTTACAAATAGTACCTGCTGGTGCTGATGGCCAAACTGCTGCCAGGGCTGCTGCAGGACTGCTGCCAGCACAGGGTCAGTGTGTGCTAAGTTTTACTGCCTTCCTGAGACACAGCTCTGAGTGAGGAACTTTGCTCCTATCCCTGAGCTTACATGCTCCTCACTGCTGCCCTCTGGCATTGGGAGACGTGTGTGTGGCCCGAGGTGCATTGGGTGGGCAACTCTTCTTACAAGTGCCTGGTTTTGGCCAGATGTTGTGTGTATTTGGCCAGAAAGTGCTGTATTTGGATGCATCTGAGAAAGAGCAGTGGAGAACCCCACCTTCTCGGAAACCCACAGAGTGTTTGGTGGAGCACGTGTGTGCAGAGGAGGTTGCCATTGCCTTGCAGTGACAGTCCCTGAGCGTAGAAAGGGCTTCATCTTTCCTAGCAAAAGGGAGTTTGGGGCTAAGTCTTAAGAAAATGAAGAAGTGAAGATGTTTGTGCGAAGTGGGGCCTGACTTTGCTCTAAAGCCAAGAACTATTGGCTTGTCACTGATACATTAATCAGCAGTGAAATGTTTAGGCCAGGCTGGGTGGGAGGAGGAGGAGACTGGGGAAAGCAAGGAGAGAGTTGCTGAACTCTGAGGCGGGGTGGGAGGGGGTTGTCACGGGGCCGAATCTGTCGGGGGATTTGGCCTGAGCCCCATGCTGAGATTAAGTTTCGGAGAACACATTCCAGAGCAGAAAGGGGGCTGTGTGTGCTGGTGGCCTGATAGAGAGAAGGAGAGGAGGGGAGAGGTGGATGGGATTACCAAGGGCATGGTTTGTATTTAGGAGAGTAGGGTGTGCACAGCTCCTCAGCCTGAACACTTCCTGCTTAGCTGATCCCCTTTTCTTTTTTTACTCGCACCCCATCCTACCACCACCAGCTCTATCTCTCCTGGGAAAAGTATGTCTGGTCTGTCTGTCTGCTTTAGTCTAGCATCAGTGGTGGATGGGAGGCAGGTCCTGAAGCACCAGAAGCCCCCTCTATGTCCTTCAGGCCAAATCAAAGCCACAACTGAGTGCTGCATCAGCCCTCTCCAGGAGCCAAATCACTTTCACCTGCTGGGGGTGTGTGTGCAAAAGAGAAGGACTTGGCCATTGCTGTGGTCCCTGTCATGGCAAATGCACTTCTGAGAGGAAGTCGGGAGCACCGTTCAGTGGAGCTCACAAAACTGGAGCCAGAGGTTGGACAATCAAGCAACTAATCCATTGTGGAAAACCCCTGTGCTGCACTGCGCTGCTCTGCATGGGTCCCTCGTCCTCAGGGGGAATTGGGGATAGCAGAGGCTATATCCCACACACCTGGACAGCCTTGGGTGATAGAGAGCACCCAGGTGGGGAAGATTTAGCAGTCAGTGAGTGAAGAGAGAGAGAGGGCATCCCAGTAAAGATGTGGGACTGATGGTATAGGAGGAAGACCTTCTGGAGGGGTTCAAATAACCAGTCTCACATTCATGAGCTGAAGGCTGCTTGCAACAGTGGTGTTGCAGTGGTCTGAAAGGGAGCACCAGTTGGTGGTGGAACTGAGTTTGAAAGCTGTGGTAGCAGATGTGCCCCAGGCTCTGTCTCCGGCTCTAGACCTCCTCTACAGGACCTTGCTCAGAGCTGATTCAGTGGCGACCATGGTCCTGGGAGGGAGAGGAAAGCCCCTGGCAGGTCAGCATTGCAGTTGATGCTTCTCCTCCAGATAACCTTCAGGGCTGAGAGAAAACCATCTGAAAGTCTTGGTTTCATCCAAAAGTTATTTTGGGGTGGCAGGGGGAAGGTGAAACTGGAATGTGAATGAAAGCGGGGGGTGGGGGAGCAATGGAAATATTTTCAAGGCTTAGGTTTATTTTGGAAGAGGACCTGGAGTCATTGAAAGAAGTGACTTGCTAGGTTTCGAGGAGTGAGGGTAACATCGTCTGGCCAACTTTTAGGCTATTTCCCCTCCTTTCTTTTTGCCTTCTTTGAAGGAAACAGTCTGGAGTGCCCCAGGCTCTGTGCCCGGTCCCCTGGGGCCTTGCTGTGCTTTGCTGACAGTCAGCAGGCAGATAACCATCGCTGCAGTGCTGGCAGCCACAGCGTAGCCCTGGGACTGATACCTCCTGCTCTCAGTGCGGCACAGTGACGCCGAGTCCATCTCTCTGCCCCGTGGCTCAGAGAGCTGGTTGAAACTTGCATTTAATTTCTCCAGCAGAGATAAAATAGCTGTTGTATATCCAGGAGGTGGAGGGAGGAGGGATTTGCAGAAGGGAAGGATTTCATAAAGTGACAAAGGGAGCAGCACTTCAGGCATTACTTGGGCACCTTTGGGTCCAGTTAGAGCTGACCTGGTGCTCCACACAACCTTGGCAGCCCGTGGCATGACAGTGCAGGTCACTGCAGGTCGCACCTGCTGATCATTGCTGGCCTGACCGTGGTGCACAAGATCAGCCCTGCAGGCCCCAGGGCAGCACTGCAGTCTGGGACAGCTTGTATGGATAAAAAGGGAGTACTCCTGGTTTTCCAAGCCAGGTCTTAAGCCTTCACAAAGATGACAGCTGCAAAGAAGAGAGAGAGATTTTCTGTGCCTGATTCTAGGTAGCAAAGTTTCTGTCCTGCCAGAAAGCCCTGCCCCAGTCCCTCTTCTGGGGAGAGGTGCTGTATGTAAAAGGCATGGCTGCAGTGGGCTCTGATGGAGCCAAGTAATTCCACCAGCGACTTGTACATGGTGCTGAGGGCTGGTTCTGTAATAGCCAAAGGCTTGGAAGGTCAAGAGCTCTTCGTGGAGCTCACAGGGGCAGCTGAAGTGCAGGGCTGGAGCAAAGCTGATGTGCAGAGGTGGCGAGAGCTGTGTAACTCCCAGAATACATCTGCATGCATGGTAAATCAGTGTAGCAAACACAGCGGCAAGCCTGGCCTGGATAGACATGACATTTAAATACAAAACAGAAAAATAGACGAGGGGTGCAGCAAAGAAACTCCACCCGTTCCAGTGTCCCGTGGCCAGGGATGTGGGAGTGCAGGTACCTGTGTCCCAGGCAGGCTCATTGCCCTGTTCCTTCCGTGGGTGCCATGGGTGAGGTCAGTCCTTGGCCTTGTGGCAGCACGTGTGGGAAGCTGGGCCTCAGCGTGTGGTGCTTGTGGGCAGTGACCCTGCACGGGGTCGGGCTGGGCATCCCCCAGGAATCTGCAGCTGCTTTCTGAAGACAGCCCCATTCATTTTCCTTCGCCAGGGCCTCTCCTCTGAAACTCCCCAGAGAAATGGCAAGAGGGAGGGAAGGAAGGGGATTGCTGCCTGTTGGAAAAGCATTTGCAGAGCAGGCATGGGGGCTCTGGCCCCAGGGGCAGAGGCAGTGTGAGGAGGAGAGAGAAGGAAAACACAGGTGGTGTTTTGTGAGCCAGCAGAGCTGTGGCATGAGGGCTGTGAGATGGGCCCAGGGTGGGGGAGTGGGGCTGAGGCGTGGTGGGGGAGATGTGCTGGAGGGGGTGTGAGTAGGCAGGAGTCTGTGGGGCTGTGCCTGTCTCAGCAGGGTGGGAGGAATCTGGTGGTGACAGCACCAGTGCCCAGGCTCCTGCGGTGCTGGCTAGATGGGGAGCGAGAGCCATAGCCCTAGCCCTAGGCTGCTCTCGCAGCTGAGGGAGCAAATGTGGAAGGTGCCTGCCCCCAGGCTGGAGGACCCCATTCCGGCCTATTCCCCTTCTTGGGCTCCCTCCCTTCCCTCTTTCACCCTTCCCTATGGCAGGGAGAACTTTTACCTTGGGGGCCATAATTTTATTTACTATTGCTTCTTCTCCAAAGTTATTTATGGTCTCCCATTCATTTAATCGGGTCTGTCTCGCCTGCCTCATTGCTTGGCCCCCAGCTCTGGGATTCAGCTGGTTTCCCTCCCCAGTGACAGCAGCACAGTTGGCTGCAGGGCTGACCCTCCCCGCACCCGGCTCGCCCCATCGCGCCTCGGAGCTGGCTGCAGATGGACACAAGCAATGGCCTTTGGTTGCACTCCCTCCTAAACAAAAAAAGGGGAAAAAAAGGGGAAAAAAGCGCCCTGTTATCCCAGCATGGCTGGGGTTGGCAGTGCTCTGTCTGTCTGTCTGCAGCACCTCCTGGACAATGGCTGGTAGATGAGGACTTGCTTCACTGTGGTCAGGCGTGTCTTTTAAGGACAAGAGCATGGGCTGGCACGCTGGGTGCTGCCATATGAGAAGGAAAACCCAGCCAGTGAGAAGGGATGTGGTTTCTCCCAGCTGCAGTGAATGTTAGACTCTGGTGCAAATCGCATGTTAGATGTGGGGCCTGGCTGCTGCTGGCTGGGCAGCTGAAGGGGCAAGTGCTGCATATCCCCTGGCAAGTCCTGGTATGGACACTCTCCCGTCACTCCTCTGTGCCCTACCCTGCCTGCTGGGGGGGGACATGCATGGTCCCCCCACAACTCAGGGGCAGCTTGTCTGAACCCCCCAGGATGAAGCTAGTTGTTCCAGCTTGGCACTGCACCCTATGTTTTGCTGTGCTGGAGCCAAATACAACAGGATATGTGTGGGGGAGCTTGTCCCAGGCACAGAGGGGGACAGGGGTGACCCTGACCACCCCTCACCATCTCTGGCTGACCCATCAGCACTAAAGGATGGCTTTACATGCCCATACCACTGATGAGCAGAGCAGTTAAGATCGCCTGTGGCCGAAATCCACTGGCGAATAAATCAGTCTTGTTCTCCGCGGGGAAGCAGGAATTTAGGGGAATAGTTTGGCAGGAAGCTTATACACTTGGCATATGAGAAAGTAGTTTGTCCCAGTTCTGCTGTTTTTTTCCTCTCTCCTGCCAGTTTCACTGTGCTTCTCCAGAGGCACCTGGTTCTTGCTCCCCTAGCCACCCCAGGATCCCTTCCTCTGTTCTTTCCCCTTCTGTCCAGAGTTTCAGTCCTGGTGTCTCTCTTCTGGGCTGAGGGGAAGCCAGGAGGAGCTACAGGTCCTGCTCCCTACTGTGGGGCTGCAACACCCACAGCTGTGAGAAGTGGGCTGAGCCACTATCCTGGGGGGCTGCATGTGAGAGGTCCCCATGTCTGCCCAGCCCACAGTCATCCCGGGAGGTGCCCTGGTCATCATTTTCCATCTTCAAGATGGCTCTGCTGTGCCAGGACCTTGGGTCTGCTCTTTTTCCGGGCTCTTCGGCCCCTTCTTCTCTTCAGGGTGTGTGTGCATGTACACGTGCTCATGTAAGTGTGTATGTGCAGATCCCTGCCAGGGTTGCTGGAGCCTGTGCCTTGGCTCCAAAATCTTAATTTGGCTGTGATGAATCCAGACCACCAAGGCGCACATCAATTTTCCTGGTGCTCGTTTATATTTTGTTGATCAGAGAAACATGCGCGATGTGGGCAGGCAGACACTGGGCTTTCGCCACTTCTCCATCTCTTTCCATTTCTGTGGCTCTTACTATTTTATTCCTGGATCAAATAGAAAAAGCAAAGAGGAGAAAATATCCATCATCCTTCCCCTCCCCAGCAGTAACTTTCGTTGGAGGAGGAGCATGAGGCACTGCCAGCTTTTCACAAGTTAAGAGTTAACTTTCATCTGGCTTTAATATCCAGTGGAAACATGGCTCCCCTCCTTAGCTTGTCTTAAAGGATTAATCACATTTCTGAAGTTCACCCCTATTCCTTCTTTTTATTATTTTTTTTTAATTGAACAATGCCAAGAAATTCCAGAAGTATTAAGCATGTTCATTGCAAATCATTTTTATGACATTGCAAAACCTCCCCTTTTCTTTTCAACCTCCTCCCCTTCCCTCAGATCTGGGCCCGGGACCGCTGGCTCCCCCAGCAGCTGCCCGACAGCCCCTCCACACCGCGCTCAGGGAGGCTTTCTCGACGCCTTGCCAAGAGAGCTGGTTTTTATTTAAACTCCATAAAGGATCTTGCTTTAATCAGAAAGTCTGCTTGAGAAATTTCATGTCACTTTTCCATGACTGTGGGTGGGAGAAGCTTGGAGCCAGAGTTGTCTTTTGCTCTTGGAGCGCTGCTGCATTTCCCAGAGAACAAACCCCACATTTTTCTGCTGGCTGGGGCTGCCAAGGGAGGCTGCCTGCCACCCGCCCGCCGCCAGCCCTCCTGCTTCCCCCTGCTCCCCAAACTGCCTGAGGTCACGGGTGCCACGTCCTGGGATGGGTTTCTAGGGGCGAGGGAGCTGTCGACAGCACGTGGCCGTGCCGTGGCTGCAGATGCAACACGCTGCCTTAGAGTGGGGTTTTGCAAAGGAAGTGTGGTCTCGTCCAGATTTAGTGGCATGTCGTTCGGGAGATCCGTTAGCCCTGGGTCCTGGGAAGAGGCACCAACCTGAGTCTTGATGTGACAGCGTTACCTGCCACCAACTGTGGGATGCGCCATTGTCACTAGCGGTCATCTGAGCTGGTGTACAGCATTGTAAAAATGCATGTGAGGGACTTCCTTCCTGGCACAAAACCTCCTCCCTCACAGCACAGGCTGTCTGAAACAAACTTCAGTCTTGCAGTGCCTCGGCAAGATTTGCCATCACACCCGGAGAGAGTGGAAACCAGTTTTGTCTCTGGAAAGTTTTGTGGGGCCAGGTTGGCATGCTCCCTGCCCTGCCAGATCTGTGGAGTTTCACTGCAGTCCTCTCCTCCTGCTTTAAAGAAACAGGGAAAAGAAAACAAAAAGCCAGGTACCCCTTCCTCTTAGTTCCAGTCCTGCTGCCCACATCAGCCCAGCCAGGGTGGGAGCCCCCAGCACAGCCTGGCAGGGGGATATGGTGGGACAGGGTTCTCATGGCTGCTTTAGGGAAGGAGCAGCTGTGCTGTATAGAGGAGGAGCTGGTTTTCCTTGGAAGTCCGTGTTCTTTTAACTGGAGCATGGGCACTGCTTGGGCACATGTGAAACATTGTGGTTAACCAACTTTCAGCTGTGAGATACTTGATAGGAGCAAGAGTACCCGGAGCAGAGACGCTGATTTCTCAAGTGCTGGAGGCGCTCAGGGAGCATCACACACTTTCTCCCACCTGGCATCAGTACACCCTTGAAGCAGGCTGGGCTCCCTCAGTTATGACTACAAAGTCAGCTTCTCGGTAGCAGGACAGGAGCGTGTGTGAAATAGCAGGAGGCAGAAGGACCTTTTTTTGGCCTCCCTTCAGTGCTGCAGTAAGTTGGCTCATTTTTTGCTCTCAGGCCAAGATTTTTCACACCCAGTTTCCCAACCCTGGAGCAGACCGTCTCTGCAGAAGCTGTGTTTTAGGTTACTCATTTTGTAGGAAGAAGGAGGAGAAAAAAAGTAAAACTCTGAAAGCAGTCCAGTTTCCCTAGCTGCTGGGGTCAGAGCGGTCCTCTGCCAGCACCACGATGAAACAGCCCTGAGTCCACAGGGAGAGGATGAGCTGACACTGAGATGTTTAGCCAGCCACTGAGATGCCTTGTCCTTTGCTCTCTTTGCAGATCTCAAAGATTTCAAGTTCGATGGCCAGCACGTGATCGAGGTGGATGAAGGGAACACGGCTGTGATTGCCTGCGACCTGCCCGAAAGTCACCCCAAGGCTCAGGTCCGCTACAGTGTGAAGCAGGAGTGGCTGGAGGCCTCCCGAGGTGGGTGCACAGGGGTCTGTCCTGACAGGTTCCCTCACAGGACCCTCAGTTTCACCCTTCCTTACCAGCAGTGGCTGTCTCTCCCTGCTGCCTCCCTGTCCCTTTGCCACCTGTCTGAGCAGTAGTTAGTTCAGGGTCCCTGGCATGGTCTCCCTGATGTCCATGCTGCCATCATATTTTTTTCTTTCCCCCTTGTCCACCTTTTCTTCAGGACACTGCATGTCTTCCAGGAGGCTGGACAGGAACACACCTTGTGACCATGTGTCATCTTCTTTTCTCTCTCTACAGACAATTACCTTATTATGCCATCTGGGAACCTTCAGATCGTTAATGCCAGCCAAGAGGATGAGGGGACTTACAAATGTGCTGCCTACAACCCCGTGACACAGGAGGTGAAAACTTCAGTCTCCAGTGAGAGGCTCCGTGTGAGACGTAAGCCACTCTCCCTTCACTGCACATCTCCAGCTCCGGGAGCACAGACCAGTGCTATTGCAGCTGGTTTGCTGTGTGAACTGTTATCCCTTGCTAAGAAAACTCCTTTCCAGCAGTAGAAGGCCCCAGGGTCTGCTGCTGAAGAGTGTGTATGCAGCCCTGGGAGTGCTGTGCTTCCTTAGGATTTGTTCTGGGTGGTGGGCAAGCAAAGGCCCTTAGCCCTTTGGCAAGGTGGCTTTGCTGTGTGCGTGAAACCCTTAAAGAATGTCCCTCTTGTCCTGCACTGCCGTTTACCTGCCCCGGCACAGGGAAACAGTGTGCCCTACCATTAACCCTACCTACCTGCTGCACAGGATGCTCTCCCACCAGCCACCTGCCTTCCCACCCACCACCTTCCTCCGTCTCTCCTCCCCAGGCTCCACAGCAGAGGCAGCCCGGATAATCTACCCTCCTGAGGCTCAGACCATCATTGTCACCAAGGGCCAGAGCCTCATTCTGGAGTGTGTGGCCAGCGGGATCCCCCCGCCGCGCGTCACCTGGGCCAAGGATGGCTCCGGCGTCTCCGCCTACAACAAGACACGCTTCCTGCTCAGCAACCTCCTCATCGACCCCACGAGCGAGGAGGACTCGGGCACCTACAGCTGCACAGCTGACAATGGGGTCGGGGAGGCTGGGGCCGCCTTCATCTTCTACAATGTGCAGGTGTTTGGTGAGTGCTGCTGGAGCCATTTTTTCAGGAAGGGCTTGGACTCTCATCGCTGCTTTTAGGGAAAAATAGTAGCACTGACTTCCTCTCCCTGGACAAACCACAATGTAATGCAAACCCCTGCTTGTGGTTCCAGTTTCCAGGAGACCAGACAAATTCTTTCTTGAGGGTAGTAGTTCTTCCTTCTAGGCTCCCACCATGGGCCGGAGATGATGGATCCTCCTTTCCTCTGCAGAAGCTCTTCTGTCATTTGTGGCACTGCTTTTGTTCTAATACTTTCTAGTGGAGGACTGGTTGCTTTTTAGACATATTTGACATTGGCATAAGGAAGACATTGGAGTATCTTGGTTTTTGTTCTGCTTTGTAGGGAAGCTCTCTGTGGGGTGGAAAATGTAAGGGATACTACACCTTAGATATTTCTACCATGCATACTTCCCCTTCTCACAATTGTTAGGGAGGCTAAGCCTGTGTTTCACAGATTGCATTTCATCAGGTGCCAATGTATTGTGGCACAAGCACAATCTTTGCAGAGTAGCATTTCAGCTCAGAAAAATGGGACTTGTAGATGTCTGATGTCATGTGAGAGGGCAGATGGCCTTGGGCTGTCTCTCTTTGCGTTTTATGTGGAGGCCGAAGGAGTGGGGCATTGAAGCAGACCCATGTGGGCCCCCACAAAGGGAGTGGGACTTCAGGGTGGGAAGGGATCCATCACTCTGCTCTCATCCCTGCCAGAGAGGAAAGTGCACAGCCATGCTCCCGCCCAAATGGCACTCAGCAATCTGTGTTTTTTCCTCACACAGAACCCCCGGAGGTCACCATGGAGCTGTCCCAGCAGATCATTCCCTGGGGCCAGAGCGCCAAGTTCACGTGCGAGGTGCGAGGGAACCCGCAGCCCTCGGTGATGTGGCTGCGCAACGCGGTGCCGCTGTCGGGCAGCCACCGGCTGCGGCTGTCGCGCCGGGCGCTGCGGCTGCTCAGCGTGGGGCCTGAGGACGAGGGCATCTACCAGTGCATGGCTGAGAACGAGGTGGGCAGTGCCCAAGCCATGGTGCAGCTCAGGACAGCCCGCCCGGGTAAGCCCCCCGCTCCAAACTCGTGGCCATTCAGTCACAGCCTAATGCACAGGGCAAGGACAGGGGAAGCAGGGGAAGAAAGTTGGTGGGTTGCTCCTGCCTCCTGTTCAACCTGTGTTGCGAGGGCTGTTCTGCCTGGGGTCTCCCTATCTCCCCGTGGGAACACATGACAGCAGTTTCGCTTCCGAGGGCAGGGCCGTGTGTGCGCGTTTGGGCAATCTGTACACAAGAGACATGGGACATCTGGGTGTAGTGCCTCACCCCATGGCTTAGCTCTGCCTCTGAGCTTGCCAGAGCAAGAGCCTAAAAACTGAATTCACCTGGGGTAAGAGACGTACCACCTCATTCTTTGGACCCTTGAACTTACCCAGGGTAAGAGTGACTTCAGAGAGACAGGGAGCCCTGTGGTTTATAGCAGGGGAAGGAGGAATTGTTGCCAACAGCTTTTTGAGTGGCACAGCAGGCAGCACCGCACAAGGGGCTCACAGCTCTGCCTTTACCACAGATGGGATGGGCGTTCACCCTGCCGTGACACCTTGTCTTCCAGGAGCTCCACTCAACCCCGGGCGAGACGCCCGGCTGGACTCAGCTCAGCCTCCAGCACTGCCTTCCAGGGACAGTGCCTTAAAGCTGTCCTTGGATAAAGCTGGACTGCCAAAGCCTGGAACAACCCCGCTAGCAGCATCTCCACAGTGTGCAGCCAACAAGGAGCTGGTGACTCCAGCTGAAGCCCCCATCATCCTCAGTTCTCCACGGACATCCAAGACGGACAGCTACGACCTTGTGTGGAGACCCCGGCCTGACAGCAGAGCCCCCATCCTCTATTACGTGGTGAAGCATCGCAAGGTATCACTGTTTTGCCCTGCTCCCATCTTCCCTCTGTGCCGTTCCCAGGCTGGCTGGTGGCATCACCACACATTTCACACCTCGTGAGCAGGCGTATTGGGGCAGGGGCACCCACTGCTCACTGGTGGCACTTGTTAGTGGGACCTCCTGAGCTGCAGCCTCAGCCTGTTGAGGTGTGATGAGTACAGGCTGCGAGAGGAGGTTTGCTGAGCTGTCCAAGAAGAGCCCAGTGGCAGTGCCTGTCTGCCTAAGAATGGAGAAGGCACATGTACGTGTTTTTCCGGTAGCTTCCACTTCCAATTCCCAGTTGTGTGTTTGCACAAGTAGGAAGTCCCGATGGCAGGTTACATGGTGACTTGCTCTGGAATGCTTTTGTCTTGGCACAAGACACGGGGAGACCTCTGCCTTGAATGGCTTGGGCTGCGGGACACAGAGCAGCAGCCTCTCCACTGCATGTGCCTGCCCTGCCCAGCAGCACTGAAGTGCCCATGCTCAGTGAGTGTGAGGAGCCGGCAGAAAGCTGCCATAGCCATGCTAAATCCTCTGGGGAGGTCCCAATCCACCAGTTTTGTTCTGGAAGCTGGAAGGCAGTGCACTGTTGAGTACATCTCTTGCAGGTGGCAGGCACAGTGTGAGCACATGGTGCATGGCTGAGTCCTGCTGGGGCCCAAGGGCTCCTCCCTCTGGGGTGCTTCACAGCACCATGGGCACAGTGCAGGCACAGCTGTAGCCAAGCAGTTTCTCTAAATGGCGAAGCATTGTTGAGGAAAAAATTCTGATTTTGAGGTCTAAAGTATCTCTTTCCATTTTGCTGGGGATAAGTGGAAAAAAGGGGCTTGAATTTCTTTGTCTGCTGCTTTTCTTTCCTTTGGGTAGGCATGGAGTTGCAGTAGAGAGGCAGGTTTTGCCTCAAACCCCAGAGGGTTTGAGTGTATTCCAAAAATATGCCAGATCACATGTTTGGGATTCCCAGCCACTGCAAGGCACCGTTTTCAAGTACATCTATTTTCCTGGAATTGTGTGATTTTGTGAAAATATAGTGTAACAGGAGACTGTTACAATCCTTGATTTCTTTCTAAACAAAACTTAAGATGAGGATTTCAGCTAACCATCTCTGTAAAGAGCCCTTTAAAACAAAGGCAGAAGATGCCAGCACAGGAACACAATAGGGCAAGCTTAAATAAAAAACAAAGATGCTGAAAGCATCCCCAGACTATTGGCTCTGGTTGTCTGCCAAGAAGAGATTTATTCCCCCATGGTGTATCATGTAACTACGAATTCTGCTTGCAATCTTAACTCACAGCCTTGGAGTTTGTCCATATTTGATTTGTTTTTCAGCGCTTCACCTGGAAGGGGCCGTGGGGCAGTGAAGGTCACCATGGGTCACTGCAGTTTGCAGTAATATGTTTTCAGTGTAGTCCAAATTCTCAGCTGGAGACTCTTTCTTGGGATGCTTAAGGATTGTGTGGAAAGGAATTAGTCCCAATAACCCTTAAACTTGTTTAGAAAGAGTCTCTTTCTATCCAAGATCTTTAGGATCAAGTTATATAATGATCTGGTTTTGACATTTCTGACTGGAAAAGCATGTGTGTGGAGAGGGAAGGAATCAATTCAGGAACAAAAGAAAAGGCTCTTTGTGTAGAAGATGGCTGTAAGGAAAGTTACACGTACTGACGGGAGATCTACATTTGTACTAGGCAAGGTTCTGGTTCTTCTCTAGAAGATATCTGTGAATGTCTCTTTTTACCCTGTTCCTACGGTGCCCCTAAACTCTCAACAGCCTGCAAGCAATCAGATGCCATGCAGCACTTATTTTTGTTTCTTAAGAATTTCTCTTCTTCTTTCCTGGATATTAGCAGCCTTTAGGGCTCCCCTCCCTGGCCTCACAATTTTGCAGGCTCAGGAATAAAAATAAAACGAGGCAGGCATTAATCAGTCAGTGTCAAACGCTTGGAGAAGATGAATAATACGGCAGAGTCTTGGCATTTCCGTTCTGTTGCACTGCCTGCATTACTAATGCTCCTTTCGGCACCGGGTCACTTCAGTGTCCTGCCTATTTGCCTGCAAAAATATTATCTTTGCAGCTGGGGAGGAGGAGGAAGGTCCCACCTTCCCTCCCCCTCTGCATGGGGCATCAGGGTAGCATCAAAAAACAAACTGTATTTCCAAGCCTTTCTGAGGGCTTTGGCCATACACAGTCTCTGTGCTCCAGCAGGAACCTGTGCCCCAATATTACGGTTCTTCATTTCAGCCCCAAAGTGCCAGGGGCAAGGGTGGATGAAACTCAGTAAAACAAAGTTCTGTCTGGGTACTTCATCCCATGGAAATGGCCAGCATCTAAATGAGCAGCTCAGCAGCTGGGGTGCAGGAGAGATTTGGCTCCTAAAGCAGCTCAGTCCTGTGGCTAATGCTGCATCTTGTGGGGCACGCCCGCTCCAGAGATTTACAGACATTGAGGGGTGGTGGTATTGGAGGGAACCAGAGGACAGAACAGGGCTGGCTGAACCCTGGGGTCAAGAAAACACTCTGGGGCTTGGGTGAGTTGTCCTGCTTATACCTGAATTGCTGTGCAAAATCAGGCTGGAAACACCTCCCTCCTTTGCAGAGAGGGAGGCGAAGGTAGACATGGTTAGTACACAACTTACTAATAAAGTTTCTGAGCTCAGTGCTCACAAGAAGCCCAGCCTGCCCCCAGCTCTGCAACGCCTGCATTGGTCTCTCAGCAGGTCACCAACGCCTCGGAGAGCTGGGCAGTGAGGGAGGTCCCAGCCTCGCAGCACCGCCTGACCCTCACCAGGCTGGACCCTGGGAGCCTCTACGAGGTGGAGATGGCTGCTCACAACTGTGCCGGCGAGGGACAGACGGCCATGGTCACCTTCCGCACCGGTAAGGGGCAAACCTTCCCCTGGGTTCTCCTCTGCTCTGAGTCAGGGGAGGGCCCCTCTGTCCCAGCCCTGAGGCACAAGGCACCAGTCTAAGGACAATGGGAGTGTTTCTGCTCTGGAAACCCACCTGCCCTCAGCTTAGAGCAGCTGTCAGAAGGGAAAGTGGAGGGGTAGGATGGGGAAAATTCCAATCCATCCTCTGTGTGGGTTGGAATAAGTCCCTTCTTCCCTTGGTGTCGCAGTTCAGCGCTTGCAAAACCATAGAAAATGGGTCTAGCATAAATGTCAAGAGATTGTTTAATCCATCCTCTGCCTGGAGCCAGGATCACCCTGGGGAGGTTTCCCACCAGGTGTTCATCTTAGCTGTCTTTAAAAGCTTCTGCACTGAAGGAAACTCCAAGACTTCCCATGCAGTCTGCTGGGTGCTGAGCTGTCTTTGCCAATAAAAGGATGTTCCAAACATCTATGCTAAGTGCCCCTGTCCCCTGGCTGTTTTTCATTTCTCCAGAAGGTGTGGGGAACGGCATTCCCTTCATAGCAACCTTCCCCATGGTGGTGAGCTTGTTCACATCTCCCCCCAGGCTCCCATCCTGTGCTAATTACTACCTTCTCAGGCAGAAATCTAGCAACATTTCAAGAAAACAAATTAAAAGTTGTATAAAACTAACTATGAAGGGGATCTATGAACAAATGTGCCCCTTTAGCTTTAGTTCCTGCCAGCAGGCTGAGTGCTTTGAGTCCAGGAAATGCTTACCTTCTTATCCTGTTTGGGAATATTTGCTTTCCTCATCACAGAAAAAGTTAATTCAGAGAGTGCATCTCTGCTCTCTGTTACTGATGCCACCTCTCCCTTCTGCACAGGCCGGCGCCCAAAACCAGAGATTGTTGCCAGCAAAGAGCAGCAGATCCAGAGGGATGACCCAGGCACGAGCACTCAGAGCAGTAACCAGGCCGACAACAGCCGTCTGTCCCGTAAGGCCCTCCCTGAACCGGCAACGGGGAGGGTGAGGGGTGCTGGGTCTCTTGCAGGTGGCAGTGGCCAGGCCATGCTGGGGTTGAAGTCTCCGCTGGGTAAATCAGGGCTGCAATGCTGGATGGGTGGTTTCTAGCTCCTGACAAGAAGAGGTCCTCCGTGGACACACCTTCTTGGCAGACAGTCAGTCCTGGAGAGCAGGGAAATCCCACTGCCTGGCCCCACCTTTAATGCAAGGACTTCTCAGCAACTCTCTGTCTCTCGCTGACTTCCACACAGAGGGTTCAGAAAACCTTGTCTTGGAGTCTGTGTATGTGTGGGCACAGGAACAACAAACTCTGCTGCACCAGGGGTGCTGATGGAATATGAGGGAGGAATGGGGACCAAGTCCCTGTATGTCCTGGTATCCTCTCTCAGCCAAGCCCTGGCAAGGGGCAATTAGTTCTCATTCTAGGGGTGCAGAGTGCTCCATTTGGGCATCTTGCTGCACTGGAGAAACATCAGATCCTTACTAGTCAATCCAATTTGTTGTTTCCCACCTTGTCTCTATCATTACTATTGCCATTATAATTTCTGTGAAATTCTCTCCTTCAATCCTAATCCTCCTGTGAAGTCCCATCCTTCAGTCTCCCCCATACTCATTCATTTGTTGCCTTTATTTTCATATCCATAGCTCCATTCATCTCTACCTCCCATCTTTTGATTGTTTTCCTGTCAAATTGCATTTCCACAGTTCAGAACTTTTCCTGATTTCCTTCTCAGCTGTTTCTTCTCAATCTCTCCTGTTTCCATCTCCTACATTTGGTTGTCCCCAGCATCAGTCTCCCCCTGCTCACAGCTTCCACATCGCCTAGCCTTTTTTGCTCCATCTCCAGCCCTGCATCCACCCCTCTCACTGCTCTCCCTCCCATGATGGGTGATCACACCTCAAACCTTGTCTCGTCCTACTTGAGCTGGGAGTGGAAAAGGAGCAAGATGCAAGCAGGATAAAAGGTGCTTGTGGGCACAAACTGAAAGGAGCGAGCATTTGGGGATGCCAGCTCTAATGAAGAGACAGAAGGAAGAGAGCACTCAGGATTTACAGAGCATGTGGGTGGATGCAATGCAGGTAGTCCTTCACCCACATACCTCTGAGCTACAGGATCTTCCAGACAGGGTGAGAAGAATGTGTTTCATGTCCTGATGTCCTTCTGGGTCCCTTGCAGCTCCAGAGGCACCAGACCGTCCAACCATCTCCATGGCATCAGAGACATCTGTGTACGTGACCTGGATCCCCCGTGGGAATGGTGGGTTCCCCATCCAGTCTTTCCGTGTGGAGTATAAGAAATTGAAGAAGTTGGGAGACTGGGTCCTGGCCACCAGTGACATTCCTCCCTCTCGCCTCTCTGTGGAAATCCCAGGCCTGGAGAAAGGTAGGCAGGTGCTCTCCTCCCTGCTTCCTGGAGGTCTGTAGGAAAGCTGCAGGGTCCCTGTAGGATGGTTAGCCATCTGTCACATCCTGCTCAGCCCTGGCATGTGTGAGCAAAACAAAGCTTCCCTGAATCCCGCCTTAGGTGCATGGGGAAAAAGCTGTAGATGGTTCTCCAATTTCTCCAGCTGCAAAGACCAGCGTAGGTTTGACCTCCCTCAGGGAGGCTTAGGCATGCTTTTCTGTAGTACAGGATACAGTTACTAAAGGCATTTGGTTTTGCCATTTACGAGACAGGATAGAACTTTCCTTAGCCACAGGCAAGACAGATGGGCACACAAATCCCATTGCACTTCACATGAGAAAAGATTTCATCACTGAGCTGGACAGCTTAAAAGGGGAACATAACTACCCCAAACTAAAGAGCAATAAAATGAAGTTTGGTTAAAAATAACTTAAGCTTTGAGCTTTGAACTGATGTTTATGTACTTAATTCCCATGGAGTAGAGGAAGAATGCCATTCCATACCTGCTTTCAGGTCAGGATATCCTTTCAGGCATTTAACCCCCTACACACCTTCCAGAACTGCTGTCTGACCTTTGAACCATCCAGACAGGAATTGGAGAAGGTAAATAAAAGCAGGCTCCACCTAGGACATGGCTGAAATGTGGCCGTTCAGTGTTTGTACTTCCATGACAAACTCCCTGTAGGCTCTCTGCCCCTCTTCACACTCAGGGCCGTGCTGACAGTAGAAATTTTGGATGACTCCAATCCCTGCAACTCTTTTATTTCCCATTTTCTCCACAGGCACATCCTATAAGTTCCGCGTGCGGGCGCTGAACATCCTGGGGGAGAGTGAGCCCAGCGCGGCGTCCCGGCCGTACGTGGTGTCTGGGTACAGCAACCGCGTCTACGAGCGCCCCGTGGCCGGGCCCTACATCACCTTCACGGACGCCATCAACGAGACCACCATCATGCTCAAGTGGATGGTAAGGTTTGTAGGGGTGGGGAGCACTGCAGGGGCAGGAACCAGGTGTGTGGGTGCTCCTTGCCCACTTTCACCTCCTCCAGGTTACCACACTGGAGCCTGTCACCAGCACAAATGGAGGTGGGATCCAATAGCTGCCTCCAGCAGAGGGGGACTGGGCTTGAACACAGAGAAGGGTGGGAAGTCAGCCTAGGAAACCCTTTCCATCTGAATCTGATATTGTATACAGGAAGATTTCATTTGGTAAACTCGGGGTCTTGACCATTTTGTTCTACAAGCACAGTTCAACAATGCATGGGGTGGCTGCTTGCTCTCCTGGAGACATTCCTGGAATCCATTAGCACCTCTCTCTGTCCTAGTATTTTCCAGCAGATACGTCCTTCACTCTCATTTGCTAGGTAACAATCCTCAGTGCTGATAATCATTTGCAGCAGTCCACTCCAGAGGATTTTTAGGAGAGGGTAGGATCGTTTGGATCACAAGCCCAGATCCAAGTGTTTTCAACAGCTTAGAGCTCAGTTGGAGGGATGCATTGCTCTCCTCTCCTAGCTGCTTCTAGCCAGAAATTGCCACAAGGCAGGATGGGCACCGCTGTTCATTTAGACTCAAACAGTAGCTGATAAAATACTGAGTGAAAGACAGCAAGAACACACGGAGCTGGGACAGTCCTGCCCTGCGTGTGGGGGAGGAAGGGAGCTGTCTCGAGAAAAGACAAGGCTCCTGCAGTGACCAGTTCATGGCAAGACCTAGTTTGTCTGGAAGCCATGAGCCTACTGGAGTCAAAATGACGGTGTGCTTGCCCATGCCCAGCTGAGTCACTGCTGTTGAGTTTTTTTTCTCTGAATCATTGGCTGTGGCTCCTGAGAGGGTGCAGAGCACTGGATGCGTGGAGTGACAGGCCCAGAGTCACAACTTGTCTGTTACCTGAGAGAAGCAAAGCTTGAGAGTAGAAAGTAGCACTGAGCTTTTGTAGGTAAGCCCTTATTGTGCAAACCAGTGGCAACACGAGGAAGATCCCTCTGCTAGGTTTTGTTCCTGTCCCATCCCATTTATTCCACCTGCTCCTCACCTAGTACAATACAGAGCATGGACAACTCTGCTAATTTCTGCTCTGCCTCCCATTCTCTGCAGTACATCCCAGCCAGCAACAACAACACTCCCATCCATGGATTTTACATCTACTACCGCCCCACTGACAGTGACAATGACAGTGACTACAAGAAGGATGTGGTGGAAGGTAGGAGAAATTGAGAGACTGGTCCCAGCTGCTGGTTCCTACTGGAAGACAGCACAGCCAAAAGGAGCCCTGCACACAAAAGGCAGCAGCTGTCCAGGCTACTTTACCTGGCTCTGCTGAGGAGCTGGGCCAGCTGCCTGTTCCCTGAGGAAGGTAAGAGCTCCCTGTGTTTGTTCCCTCCTCAGGAGATCGGTACTGGCACTCCATCAGCCACCTGCAGCCAGAGACCTCGTATGACATTAAGATGCAGTGCTTCAATGAGGGAGGCGAAAGCGAGTTCAGCAACGTGATGATCTGTGAAACCAAAGGTAAGTGGCTTCCCTGTGCAGCTCTGGGAGCACAGCCTGCTGCCTTCCCTGCCTGCAGCTGTCAGAGCACAGCAGGGCAGGAACCGTCCCTGCCTGACAGTGCATCATCCGAGCTCCAGCAAAGTGGTGAAGGCAGCACCGGGGAGAAGAGACACACAGGGTCTCTCCATGCTGTTGATCAGTGTGACCTATCTGTGTACTCACAGACCCCTTGTGCAGAGTCCATCACTGTCCCTCAGAGTAGCAGTTACCTTTTGTTTTCCCAGCTATCACACAGGTGGTGGCTGGAAGCAGAAGGGCTAACTTTCCCTTGCTGTGCTGAACTCCTGTGTTGTGTTAGAAGCAGGCCCCATGTTGTCTTCTAAGCAGCTGCGCTGTCATGACATGAACAGCATTAAGTCCAAGTGTGTGCTTTGGAGAAACTCTTGGGTTTTGCTTTTGCTTGAGCAGTCCAAGCGCAGATCTGGCAGAACTGCGAGCCAAGCACAGAAGCCTTGTCTGTACTGCCATATGCATCAGCCTAGGAATCCTGTCATCCAGGAGTGCTTTAAAGCCACCATAGAAGTCTGGCCACTCCACAGCAGCATAAACATCCCTGGATTGGGCTGCTATGCCATCTGCTATGTCTCTGTCTAAGGTTCTCTCTCTCTTCCTTCCACAGCTCGGAAGTCTCTTGGTCTGCCAGGTCGCCTTCCACCCGTCACAGTGCCCCCTCAGCAGCGTCCCCCACTCAGTGGTGGGCACAGTGGCCTGGGGACAGGAGCCATGGTGGCCCGTTCCAGTGACTTGCCGTACTTGATTGTAGGCGTTGTGCTGGGCTCCATCGTACTCCTCATCGTGGCTTTCATCCCCTTTTGCCTTTGGAGAGCCTGGTCGAAGCAGAGTAAGGGTTGTTTCTTGAGGGCTGATTTACAGGATATGGTTTGCCTGTGGGTTAAATCTGACCCTGGGTGTAGTTGCATCAAAAACACAAGATGTGAGGGAATTCTGGGAAGCAGGGAAGGGGTGAGCAGAGGGCAAGTCTCAGATGTCCTGTGGAACGCCACAAAGGCCACTGTTTGTCCCTTGTCCTGCTTGCCTTGTTGCAAAGGAAGCTCTGGGACTAGGAGCAAAGGGGTACTACATTTGCAGTTGTGTAGAGCCCCTTTCCACCATTTGTCTCCAAGAGTGCTTTGGGAGCCAAAAATAGCTGTCTGATAGGACAGCCTAACCCTATACATGCTGAGCTTCAACAAGCTTCACTTTACCTCTCATTTTTGCCTCAGACTTTCTTTTCCTTGCCTCTGCAGAGCAAACCATTGACATGAGCTTCCCAGGAGCTGGGCTGCTGGTGTCATCCTGCCAGTACACCATGGTGCCTCTGAGAGGCATCTCTGCTCCTCGTGCCAATGGACATCCCTTTGTTAATGGGCAGCCCTATGCCAGCAGGGCACATGTGAATGGCATCTGCCCCTCTGCAGGAGTGGAGTACGCAAGCACCAAGCCCCGAGATTACAGTCCCGATGAAGTGCCACAGGTGAGTCCACACCTGGGATCCAGAGCTGGTGGCCACACTTGCAGTGAGAGGGCTTCTCCAGACGTGGCTGGCACACTTTGCAGCATGTAGAAGTGGCAAGACTGGCTTCCCAAAAGAGATTTCCCCTTTGTAGTGAAGTCTGAGACATGGGGGGAACAGGAAGGTCTCCAAAACACTGGTGAAGGGGCCAGTGGCTCTGAAGTATGGAGGAGGCAGTGAGAAAAGGCTACACTTGTGGGAACGGTTCCTGTTACCCCTGAGCAAAGCTCACAGGGACTGACAGTGCTGGGGACTCTGTGTGTAAAGGGTAACAGCCCGTGCCAGAGCTGAGATTATCAGTTGCTTATCCCCCACTGATTCAGCAGTAAGTGTAAAGTGAGTTTTTCAGTGCTCAGTTCCAGTGCCCTCAGTAGCAAAAGAAACAGTTTTGGCTTTTTTTGCCTTCTGCTGTAAGAGCTTCAGCACTCTGCCCCAGGGCTCTGACTCACAGATCAGCACCTGCCTCTTAATGCTGCCCTGTGCCATTGCTCTGCTAAGAATCCTTCTCTCTCCTTCCAGTCACATGAAGAGACCAACGCCTTGCTGCAGGCAAGAGTGCTGCAGAATGGGAGTGCCCAGCAAGACTACCAGCCCTCGAGGTTAGAACTGGAGTGTGGAGAGGGAGGGTGCAACAATCCACTGCGACCCACAAGACTACATGCTCCCAAACGCCTGCCCTCAATACACTCCCATGTGTCCCAGCTCTCTTGAGAAACAAATCCATGCCCCAGCACTGAGCTGCCTTGGTCTAAATTCTCTTTGCACAACTCATTCCTCTTAGGATTTCAGGAAGGAATAATTTAATTGTGGAGATGGCCAAGACCTACTCCACTCTGTCCCTTTTTCCTTCTCCTGTTTCTAAGTGGGAGACTTAAAAGGAGGATGAGAGAAGCAAACATCTGTGATTGATGGTGATAAACAGCTGCCCCAGAATCTGCCCAGTGTCCAGGTGTGAGTGCTTTGTGTCTCACTGTTCAGACATCTTCATTACCATGCTCCCTGTGAGGTACTACTCCTCCCAGCTCCTGTGGCACTTGCCAGATGTTGGATCATGGATACTAGGTCCCACATCACCTCATTCCCATCCCACAAGTACATCCCAATTTCTGCTCTTCCCCTCATTTAGGAATGTTCTGTGTCATAGCATTGATGAGCTGGCTGAAACATGACACGGGTTATATCTTTCAAGGAGGAAAGATCTGTTAACAGCACTAAACCTCTTTGCCTGCTTCCCCAGATTGCCCAGCTCCAGAACAGAAGACAGCTCTTTCCTCTACAGTCTCCCAGATGACTCCACTCACCAGCTTCTTCAGCCACAAGATGACTGTCCTCACCTTCAAGAGCACTTTGTTGGCCTCCATCATCCAGTGATGGGAAGCAAAGTGGGAGGCCCTAGCCTCGATGCTCGACGGGATACCCTCTTCCACCAAGGTCAGTGGTTTGGAAAACTCCATGCCTCTTTCATCTCATCACTTTAGGCTGATCTTGAAGGGAAATCTCACTGCAGAGCCTTTCTGATGGCTCGTTCAAATGCTGTAAATCCATCTCCCTAGGGCCTGATCCACTGATCCACCCTTGTAGTGTAGATCAAACTTGTTTTGCATAATCATGGCATCAAATTCCCACACAGACTTTCAGAATGCAGATCTTCCTCTTTCATCAGAGTACCCCTCCTCATTAAGTGAACTGTTGACTAGAAACCTCCCACAGCATCTCTCATTCCAGTGTGCACTGTAATCATTTCTTGCTCCTCTCCCCCTCAGGAAGCCCTTGCTGCTTAGGCCTAGTGCCAGTTGAAGAGGTAGAAAGACTAGACTGCTGCCAGTCCAGAGGAGATCTCCATGGCCAGAATCCGGTGATCACATCTTTGGGTCAGGACCTACCAAGACATCTGAACAGCAGCCCTCCACCACTGAGACCCTTAGAGACTCATCCTCCTACCAGCTAGGGACCAAGCTGCCTTTTGTAAAAGACTTATTCTAAAGAGAAAAAGAGAAAGGGTATTTATTTTTGTATAACACCCCTATTTATATATTTATGCACTTGTATATAGATGTATATGTGCCTTTTATAATGCTATGGAGACAGAAGGCATCCTCAGCAAGGTCACAGGAGGACCCAGGAAGCAAGGCAGCAGCTCTCGGTGGCACCCACTGTCCATCAGAGCACACGGTGGAAACAGCTGGACAAGAGACACTGCGGGACATGGGTCCAAACAGAGCTGCCACCACCGAGGTCCAGCACCCTCTTGCAGCGAGGGCTTCACAACAGATAATAACGGATAATGCTGTCACAAAGGTCTTTTCCTCTCCCCCACAGGAAGGTTTGTTCCAAGAACACACTCCTGTGAATGGACTGGAGTTATGCACTCTGCCTGATCAACTTAAACAACCTTTCACATACACGCCATCTGCAGCTGCCTATCTGTAAAGACAAATCCACGCTTTAACATCTAAAATAAAGGCTTTAGTCTTTGCTGTGCCTGGCTCTATGCTAATTCTCACACGGAATGAGCCTTCTCTTTCTTTTTTACTTGCAGACATACAGCGAGCAGGACACCTGGGGAAAGGTGACATTTTCCTGCAGTTAGAGTTTTCCAGATAGTCACGGGTGATACTTAGTCTGGGCTCTTCTTGTTCCCTGTCTCCAGCTGAGTCTCTGGTTACTCAGCTGGCACTGTATGTCGGTGCCCTTTGCTAGGCAAGGGGTTGGTGCCAGACAGCCCCTGGCCTGGGGCTCCAGCCATTTCCCAGCTCCCAGGGCACAACCTGCAGCTGCCTAAGAGCTCCCTGCACCCGGTGTGTTCCCCAGCAGGGACCCCCTGGAAAGGCAGGCTGCACAAGCACCATTCACATGCTCATGCTGGGACCAGCAGGAAGTTCTTGTGCCTAGCTGGGATATGGCTGGAGCCCAGCTGAGCATACACCAGACAGAGACACAAAGACCAGTGGCAAAAGGTGGGCAGGGGGAAGGAAGAGCAAGAGCAGCTAGAGGTTAATTAATTCAATTAAAAATTAGCACGTCAGAAGCCTTGCACTGGAAGAACACAACCCCTCCACCCTGGGATGAAGGAAGGTTTCACAGTCAGACAGGGTAAGTGCTGTAACTGATCACATGCTGCCACCATAGCAAATGAGAGAGGTGAAAAAGAGTAACACCTGAAGACACTCAGAGCTTGGCCCTCTCACTGATCAGGCACGTGCAAGCCAGTGGAATTACAGGCTGACTTTGCATTGCTATGCCCTCCTCCTGCCAGGTAAATTGCCACGTCCTGCCCGGAGGAGAAAGGCCCCTTTGCTTTCTCCAGGCAAGTAGCACGTCCCTTGACTCTAGCTCAGTTAGCAGAGCAGGGCCATTGCTGCTCAGCAGTAACCAATGCTCGCTTGAGGCAGACCTCTTACCATTCTTGAGAAAAAGGTACTAAAACCCCTGTGAAACTTCAAATCAGCTTTCCACAGCCACTTATTTGAAGAGTAGACACAGACATAATGCACACACAGACACACACAGGGTACCTTGTCCAGTTCAAATACTGAGAACAGTATTTAATAGTTTAATTTGCAATTTTTTATTCCATATCTGTTGCTACAGTCATATTTTGATAGAAAAAACAACCCTTTACAACTAAACCCCTGTATAGCCAAAACAATTAATTTTGCACTTCCAGGCATAACTGCTACCACAGTTAATTTTAAGTGTGACTTGGATTGTTAGTTAGCATTTCTGAACAGGGAGTTGGAGTCTCAGAGTCCTGTGGTAAAGGTTGTAGAAAGAGGCACCCACCTTTTCTGCTAAGGAAAGAGAGTTCTTTTACTTCCTCTTTATTCTGACCCGGTCGATTTCCTTTCTCAGAGAGACCACATCACGAGTCACGTGTATGAGCCGTGACTCCAGCCTGGCTCTCTCTTTGATGTCAGTAGTTTGGGAGTCCTGAAAATCTCCGCCCTGTATGGAGAGGAAAAAAATGGCTCCTAAAAAACACAGAGGATGAACAGTGGAAATTCATTTCAAGCAGGGAAAGTGAAGCTTTGCAAGAAGCTGGACATCTCCGTGACTTCTCCACTCCTTAGTCAGAACTATATGAAAGTCAGAGTGAAGGTTCCCTAACTTAGACTTACGCCCTAGTACGGAGCAATAAATCCACTTCCCCTTGTAATGCTTTGCTAAATGACTGTTTCCATGTAGCAAAGGAATTTTTATTTTAATTCCTGTAAGACATATTTTAATTAGATGTAAGATGAGTTTGTTTCAGTCTTAGAAAGTAGCTAAGTAAGAAATTGCAGAGATGCTAAGGTATGGAGCAGTCACTCAGCCTGTCACACTCTTAGCCCAAACTGCTGACTACAGAGCAGGATGTGAGACCAGGGAGCTGGTGAGGGCCAGATGATCCCTTACCCATTTCTGAACAGTCCCAAACCTGCAAGCACTGCAGTGGCTTAAAGGCTCACCAGATCAGTTGTCAGTGATTCCAGCTCAGTTTCAAGCTGATGCTTCTCATGGCAAAACCTGTTCAGCTGGTGCAGCTTGCTGGTGTTTTCCCTTGTCAGCTTCGTTAGCTGATGCTGCAGGACTACAATTCTTTTCTAGAAAGATGTAAAAAGTTGATCTGGGATGAGAGAAGACAAAGAGTGTGGAGTGGGGAAGAAGTACTAGGCTCAACATAAATGTCACAGAAGTCAGGTAAACAACAGACTGATCCTGCACACACCACCTGATCCCACAGTACCTTTAGTGCAATGTCATCTTTTTGTTTTTAAGATACACATATTGCAAATGCCTAAGTAAAGTAGTTAGGCAAAAGTGGGGGAAAAAGAAAGCCATTGTGTACCTAGTACTTCTGTATCCTCCTGTGTTTTTCTGTAAGGGCAGCATAAGCGTGTTGCCTGCTTGCACCACAGTAGCTGACCCTTAGGCCCCCTCACACAGAAACACGAACTTTCAGACTGCACAGACTGGCACTCCAGGCATGAGCCAGAGCCTGCCCTGTACTCAGTTTGTCACCAAAGGCACTGGGAGAAGGTAGTAGGTGCCGAATGCCACCCGAGAACCACAGAAAAGCACTCTGCAAGAGCTTCACGTAGGGCATGAAGTTGGACGATGTGGTTTTGGAAAGTGAAACAAAGAGATAAGCTACCTCCATGAAAAATAGGATGTGCATCAGCAACTGGAGCAAAGGTAGGAATGATGATGGGAAATTGGAGTTGGATATTATGCTCTATTAATGACAAGTGAAAAAAAATCAAACATGAGCACGTTCACAAAAGATTTTAGCATAACTATTCAGCCCCCAGGGAAATGAAGCCTTAACAGATCATCACAACACACGTCTTACTCCTTTTCCTGCTGCTTACCTCCCATTCTCTGAGCTCCACAAAATGCTCATATTCTTTCTCCATTATTCTCACTTTCATCTTCTCCATGGGTATGTTAACAGAGTGTGCTTGAACTGCTTCAAAATCAACCAGCCGACCAAACTTCTCCATCATCAGATGATTGCACCTCTCCTCCAGTCCTAACATGGCACAAATGGCAGCACTGTCAGTCATTGGTTAATAAGAATTTCTGCCTTACCCTAGCTTTTTATGTGAGCTCTTTGGTATTTGCTCTGTAAAAAATAATTCGCACTAAAGCACACAGAGCTCGCAGCTGAGTAATGCCATTTGTCCTTGCCCATGATCACACCTGTGTAGTCACTAAGCCACACTCTAAGCCAGTCCCAGTAAGCCACTCCCACATCATAGGCTGTATAGGGCCTCCGCAGGTCTGGTGGTGCTAGACACAGCTTTGGGTTTGGCTCTTGGGAAAGTGTTTTGAATAGGGCTTGTTTAATTCTTCAGATGTTACAAAGAGGAGGAACTTGCCAGAAAAAGCTTATGTATCTTTGGGGAAACTGCTTTTTTCCTAGGAGTTCTGGTTTACAACCAGAAATAGCAAACGTGTCCAGACTTCCAGTGTCTCATCTCAGTCAGCTCTACTTAATACTAAGTTCCCAAATTATTTCGCACAGCCTGATGACTCTGCAGTGCTGGAGAACTACAGCTACTTCTTCAAAACAGTTCACTTGATCTATTTTCTGCAGTAACCCTCTGTGACATCTGTGCAAGTATAGAGACAAGATATGTGGTGAATTACCCACATCCAGTGAGGGGGACAGAAGGAGCATTAGCAATGCTGTGTTGTTCAGAGTCTCTGTTACTCACGTTGAATCTCTGCCTCCATCTCCTTTTTGTCCTGGAGAAGCTGCTTATGTTGCTCCCGGGCCGCCTTATGGATCTCTCTTTGCATTATCTTTTCGTTACGTAGGTCCACGATTCTCTTCTGCAGGTACTGCAAAGACTGGTTGGTAAATACCAAAGTCTGGGAGAAGTCACGGGGCATCTCCCCATCAACCAAGCACTGCACCTGCAAAAGCAGCCAGAAATAAGCAAGGCTGGCTTTACTTATTAAGGGTGCTGGAGATGTCTGTATATCAAATGTGTGAGCAATAGAGAACTAGTGAGTGAGGTAATAGTAAGCATGAGCACGACTCTTTTTTTGGGCCAGGGAATTGTGTAAATGAATGCGTTTACACAATGAAAGATCCAGTGTGGCATTACTGAATTGGGCAGAACTCCCATTAGTTTCAATAGTTTTCGGTCTTTTTTTGGTTTGGTTTTTTTGGGGGGTGCTTTGAGTTTTTTCCCAGGAGAATATCAATAGGTATGGACCTGAAGGAAAATACCATGCCAAACCTATACAGCACTTGAAGACTATGCACATTTCACAGCAATGGGCCAGCCTGCTTGTCCTTACCTCGCTTCTGTCAGCACGGGAGAAAGAAAAATAAAAAATGGAATTCTAGAGGAAATAGCAGCATGAAGATCAATTAACGACACTTGCCTCCCAGTAGACCAGAGTGGATTGGGAAGTAAGGGCCCCAAAGAACAGTAACACCATTGTTTAGATGTACACAGGCCATTCTGCACGTGCAGATGCACAACATCTTGAATTACCTGGTGGAGTCTCAAAGGCACAGCTACATACAGCTCATTCAGTCTCTGCAGCTTTTCCCACTGAAAGGCCTCCAGTTCCCTGTTTGCCATGTCCAGACTGGTTTCTACTTCTTTTTCCTGCAGAAAGACAAATTGTGGATGAGCAAAATCCTGTGGTACTTAAAATACCTAAGGCAGCAAAGTTCTGTTAGAGTTCCTGACCCAAAGGGAAAGAAGTATATTAAAAATGTGCTTTTTAAAAATTACATATGATAGGTGAGCTTCATAGGCAAACCCAATGCTCATCTACATATATTCAAGCAAGATTCCAACCTGAATATCTCTGCACACATGTACACTCATAAATGTCTTCTTAGAGAAGCCCTGTATGTATCAAGAGACAGCTGCTTTGTTTAGCATCTAAAACACTTGCAGATCTACAGAGCCTGCAAGATAATTTTTATTGTGTTATGCCTGGAAATGCTTATTGATTCTGCATGAGAAAGAAACAATTCAGACTCAAATATCATGCCCCAGGGTGAGTATGTGGCAGCTGGCACTTAGGAAAGCCTTTAAAAACTAAAAAAAATGTTGTAAGTTAAGCACACTTGATGGAACATTTTTGAGACAAAAAAAGCTCAAGACTCGCATAATGTTGTTTTGGTAGCACTCTCTCTCTTCCAGATAACTCTTCAAATTAGGGTATTCTAGAATTAATACAAATCAAATTTCTTAATGAATGCAGGAGTTCAAAAAAGCTAAACAGAAAATTTGTACCAAAAGAGTTTATTCAGTGATCACCTGTGACAAAGAGCAAAGGAAAATAACTAAAAGCAAAAGAAATAGATGGAAGAATAGAATTTTTAAATGTTCTTAATAAAAAGCATTTATTTTAACCTGTATTTGTGTTAGGGAAAGTATTCTTCAATCTCTCTGTTCCCATACACACACAGAGAGGATAGGCCAGGCCACACCATGTGTTTCATCTGAACCAGAGAATCCAGTTCCTGCTGCTGCACGAGGCTAGACAGCTGGGAAGGAACTGGACCTAAAGCCTGCATCCAGCCCCATGAAAGTTAAGGTTGGACCAGCTTGATTCACCCTTTTCAGTAGAACAGATGACCCATGCTGAGCTGCCTCCTGCCTCTGTGCTACCACAGATATCTCTTCCCAAACGGAGGCCTCTCAAAGGGTTAGGATTTTGGTTTTAAATCTTAGACTAGCACTAATCACTAGCACTACATTTAACATGCTGATGCTTGCTGAGAAAACACTACAGTACCTTTTTGGCCAAGGCATTATATTCCTTTTTGAGGTCAGCAGCAACTTTCTTCTCCTCTTCTAAAGCCTTCTCAATGCCTATCCGCTGCTGCTGGAGCTGGATGGTGTTCAGGAAGAGATCCTCACTGCAGCCTGAGAGGGAAAGGGTCAAAGAATAGCTCACTTTCACTGTGACTGCACTGGAGTTACTGGGTAGAGCTGGTACCTTCTACTGTGCACAATCCCAGCATTCCCCATAATCAACACTGTGGGTTTGATTCCCTAAAGCGTCCATAAACATAAACCTCTGGGCCACATGCCTCCATGACTGGGTGAATGTCTTGGATGGATCTTTTCTTCTTTACATTCAGTCAAGACAGTTTGTTTCCAGAAGTCAGATTAAATGTTTCAAAGCCAGCATTAAAGCCAAGTGCTCAAAAATTAGCTTTTGTAAGCAATGCAGTCCCAATAATTAATACATGTTGCAGTAAAATCTTCAATTATGTGAGCACGTAGTTGTTTCTCCGTAACACCCTTCACTATAAATTATGAACTTTCTGTAGGGATCATTTATAGCTCTATTTGTAAACAAAGCTGTATTTCATAGAACCTGTGTTGTGGTAAGGAAGATCCGTGAATTTCTGCCTAATACTGTGTTTTCAGTAATGCTAAACAAGTGCATAATTATGCCCAAATCAGCAGGCATAATAGGAAAAAAGAGAGTTCAATAAAGGCAAAGAAAATTACACATAAAGATTAAAATATGAAGAGGCTAATGCAACATGTAATTTCCCTATTAAATTAGCAATTTGAACTTTTTGAATAAGAAGTAAAAATCTTTATTGCTTCCCAACATTCCATTGAAAAATGAGATGAAAGAGGAGTTAATAAAAAATTCCATTTGTGGAAATGATATTAAAATCCAGTTTTAAAAAAAGGGAAGGTGAATTGTTGGTAAGCTTGAACTGGAAAATGAAGCAGGGCTGTTACACTGTCATTGACATATCACTCAAAGATTTTTTTTAAAGAACAACATCCTAAATTAGCTAAACTTGTACAAAAGAAACGGGGGGAGAGAGGTTGCCTGCCTTTTTTGAATGCACAAATGAAGAGGATTTTGCAAAGTAAAGCTCCCAACTTTTCAGAGCAGCCTAGCAACAGGCAATTGCTGCATAAATCCACGAGGTGGTAACAAAGCGCTTCAATTAACAGCATGAGGATCCTCTCAGAACTTCCCTGAACAGGGAGGGATCCAGCCAGGCCAGGCAGCTGGTTTCCAGAGAGCAGCTACAGCCTTGCCACTGCTCCACTCCAGAGAGGAGCCTTTTCTCTCCAGAAAACAGCCGTGAAATGGTGAATGCTTCTTTACACAAAATAATTAATTCTTAGTGCTTAGCTAAGTTTTATTTTTCCAAACTTTTTAAATTAGGGTAGTTTACACTACCAGAGGTTTTATTATCTTGACCAAAGTTTTCTGGGGAAAAATGCTGCACTCAGGAGGGGTACACATATTCCAGCCCTTCATGGATTTAACATGCAGTGAATAATTAAAAATTCTGTGTTTTCTTTTCAAACACATAATATTGCCCCTAAAGCTAAACAACTAGTTAACGCAAGGAAATAACAGCTTAGGTACCTTCTGGGCAACCAGAGCCATCAAAGGCTACATCTTCAGATCCACAATTTTCTTCATCAGTCTTTAAGTCAGGCTTTTCACCATCTTCCTTTTTGTTCTCATTTTCTTTGTCTGAAAGAAACAGACAGGCTGGCTTGCAAAACACTCCAGACCACCAGCTACCCACCAGCTATGCATTATGCCAATGTGCTAGTGAACACAAGCCAACCATGAAAGATCATTCTGGTAATATTTGAATCCAGGCACCTTATTGCATTGATCCGATGTTATGTTTTCACAGAAAGGAAAAAAGAAAAAACAGGAGGGGGAAAAAAAAAGAGAGAGAGATCACCTAGATGTGGAAAAGGCATGGGTGCAGCCCACGTTTTTGGGACTTACTTCAGTAATATTTCCTCTCTTTATATGTGTTAGGAATTGAAACAGTGTGGGTTTACCATTCTACTACAGAGATTAATCAACCAAGAGGAATATGGAAGCACAAATCTGTCATAAAAGCATCACCATCGTCTGCACTTTTTGTTAATCATGTCCTACTTGAAATCAAAAGGCAAGTCAGAGAGAGCACAAGTATTTTAGCTCAGTAAGACTGCCTAGCTTTAACAGCTTAAAACTGAGTCATTAAGACAACTTAAATCCTTTCATAATATGTTTAGTCCTCTGACTAATAGATGATTGCAGATTAGGTTTATGATCTCTCATCAGTCAATGGACAGATTAGAGCAGAATGTCACGAATGTGGCAGACTAATCACTTATCCATAGCTCCCATTGGTACAGCATAGGAAACACCTATTTAAGGCTGTGCCTCTTCCTCTTACCAATTATCAGTCCTCACTATTGACTTACAGGACATAAATTGCAGGAGCTCTTATCAGACCAACTGCAGTCACGTTAGAAACTGGATTACATCGTTGTTATCATTCGAGATGACTGCCACAGAACATGTTGTCAGTCTGTAAACAAATCTGGGTAGGGCTGATCTATGGGGTTTTGAACTGACTGGAGTGTTTTGTGTACTCAGGGCTCCAGCTGGACTGTACAGAGAGACATGTACTTGACCACATGGAAATACGTATAACAAATCTATAAAGCAAAAAGAACAAAATCTCCAACCTGCTTCTCTTTCTACTTCTTTCTTTTCCGCAAACTCAACTTTCTTCTTCAAAATATCGGTCAGAAAATCAGCAAATTCATTGTCTTCTCCAAGGGATGCTTCAAAGCTGGCATAAAGAGCTTTCTCACGTTCCTGAAGCATTACAATCTCACACCTTCTATCCTCCATTTGTGCAAGGTAGCTCTTCAATTTTGACTAAACAAAAAACTACTTCAGTTAAAAGGTACAACCCATGTGTATGTATATGGGATGCATCTGTGAAGATGTGGAAATGCAAAATTTGACTTTCTCTCTTTAAACCCATGATTCAATCAAGCATCACCTAGGAGTATGTTCTTAAAGTATGTGATTAGTCACTTATGCCACATCATGAAGGACCAATTAAAATACAAATGGTAAGATTATTAAAAAATTAGGTATTGGAAGTTAGAAGTGACCATCCTAGTAGGCTGATCATCAAGAGTTTCTTGGTTTTCAAAATTTAGCATTAGTCACTGGACCAGTGCTAAAACAAAGCCAAGGGATGCCACCATTTACTTTATGGTTTGCTTTTGTTTCAAGCCATGCATTAATGGTACTGTTAAATTTAAATTAATGGTACACGTGGCCAACTTACTTGTATGTCCTCCTGTTCATTGATGAGGGCACAAATTTGCTCCTCAAGAAGGTTCTCATGTACCTCAAGTTTCTTCAGGATAATCAGCTCGTCACAGCATGTGATGCAGCGCAGATCAGCACTTTTCATCTGCCTATCCATCTTCAGTTTCTTGTGCCGCAAAAGGCGAAGTTCAGCATCGAAGTTGATCACCAGTGTGTTGATCTGGAGCACAGGAGAGTTTAATCAGGAACAGAAAAAGTATTACCAGTGCAGTTAAACATGCAAAGCTAGAGAAAGGAGCAGAAGGGGAAAATTCTCTCTGCCAAATCAACAACTCAGACATGCTATTTCCTAGAGAGTACTGAGGCACTTAGAAAGACAAAGTTAATCCCAAATGTGTCTTAGTTCTCAGCAGAATAATAAAAGAATCACCAGGGCTTCACAGGAATCTTTCACTGCATCCCCTCCATCCCTGAAGTATTTTACTCTTCAGAGAATGTTTTAAAGTAGTCTATAGTTTACAGTAGTTTATGTAACAATCCCAGATGCAGCAATAAATAACTCTTCTGCCTTGACAGACTTCTTTCGAAATAGCTGCCAGCTCTTCCCTTAGACATTTACAGCTATATCAGTACTAGCAGCTGCGAACATTAACTTACAGATTTGTGATGTAAACAATCTCAAAGCCTTCATACACACAACCACAAGCGTGTCTGTGTTTGAGGCAGACCAAAGAATCAATGGCCAGTAGCAGAAAATAAAGAAAAGGTGCTAAGAAATAGGAGCAAACAAGTGAACAGTGGCACACCTCTGGTATACTGATCTCTGTACCCTCCTAAACTCTGACTTAGGGGCATCCTGAGCTTGAAGCAGTATGCTTGTGCTCAACAGCTTTGAGCGGATTTTTCTTCCAGACTTTATCAAATTATAGCTTCTCCCACATCCTAGCACTGAGTTCAAAAGCTTAGCTGTTGCTGGATAGGAAAACTATTTTCATTTGCATGCTTCAAGATTTCTGTGTGACCATTTCATTTGATATCTCTCCTTCTTTTAAGAGATTATTCCCACTCTCCTTTTCTATGCTATTCAGAATTTTATCACATCTCTACGACCATTTTAGTTGCATTTTTTAGAGGCCAAAGATACTCTATCCACTTAGCTGCACCTTTTAAAGAATCTTTTTGATGACTAAGCATTTTGGTTACTCTCTTTTGTACCTTTTCTAATCCTACAAAGTAATTTTTGAGACCAAAAAGTTGAGACCACAGTTGTTTAATAGCTGAGATCATCATCATGAATCTACAAAGTTGTAGTGATGCTCCTTTTTAACTCTGTAATTTTTCAAGTTATGTCTAACATTTTACTTGTCTTTTTTTTTTTTTTTGCCATTAAGATTATAGTTTCATGGAACAATCAATAAGAAATCTAAGATCTGTTTTTCAAGTGATAATAGTCAGAACACAGGTCATAGCTATGGATTTATACTGATTTACACTGTAAATTTGCAACAGTTAGCATTTTCCTGAACTGCAGAAAGGCAAGAGTAGCTGCAAGCCTGAGACAGAAGGGGTTTTGGATTAATTTATGATCCAGTGGGATTTTTTAATCTGAAAAAAAAAAAACCTTTCAATTTCCTACCTTTTTAATCAAGGTCCCCTGCAAGTATAGATTTTTTATCTTCTCCCTCTTTAAAATTTCCAGTTCCATTTCTGTTGGCTCTGCTTTCTCCATCTCAAAAGCCTTCTGCTCCTCTGTAACCACAGCTGATGCATCTCCAGCCTGTGCCATGGGGTCACCCTCTTCTACTGGAGGAGTTTGAAGAAACACATGCCTAAATGCACGAGATGAGGGACACCCTTCCAGTGGTTCCTTGAGCTTTGCCTTGGCCTCCTGCTCCTCTTTGAACTTTAGGAGGACGTCACTGTTGTACTCAATTACTTTTTCAGGCACCTCATCTGGGTGTAACTGAGGGATTGGGGGAATAGGGAGATGTTCTGATAAATCTAAGCTTGCCTGTATGGATTTCAGTTCCTTCACTAAACCCTTGATTTCATCAATAATAGAAACCTTGAGATCCCGCAAAGACACAATCTCTTTGTTCATATCCATTTTCATCTTACGGATCTGCAAAGAATAAACAATTTTAGTAGGATTCTCCAACAGAGGAAGTAGTCTTCCCCAACACAAGAAGGCTAACATTAGGATTATTAATCATTCTGTGATAAGGGGACACTGTATTAGTTGACTCTTTTTACATGAAGTAATAATTGAATGTGATCTATCACTAATATACTTGGCAGAAATGTCTCTGATCTTTAGAAAAGAAAATAACACACCACCCACCTGAAGCAACTGGAATTCCTCATCTGTATAAACCCAGAATTTATGACAAGAACTATTCCCTTTGTTTGTCCTAATGAGTTAGGTTAATCACTGGATATCTGGTAGCATTGGCACTACAGTGAAGTGCTGAAGCCCAAGCATGAAACTAAAATGATCCAACAAATCCCCTGGGACTGTAGCATTGCTTCTGTAATGCTTAGACCTCACTGTCAAAGTTATCCAGTGTCACTCTTTTGCACCCCAGCCAAATACAGTGAAAAACCATTCCTGTGAGAGGGATGGGGGGAAAGAAGTCACAAGGAAAGCAACAAAGATACTGCACAACATTTGAACTTATCATGTCTTCATGCTTAAAAGATGTGTGGTAGCTGTAGGAGTCCTACCACAGCAAGGTGGCTCCAAAAGATCTGGTTTCTAAGCAAGACTCCAACTCCAGAAGCAGTGATCGCCGAAGTGCAAATACAGAGAGGCCACACTAGAACACTTGCTCACATCCCTGTTTTTGTAAAGGCATTTCATGGCAGGGGTTATTTAGCTCAGTGTTCTACTGGATTATAAGACTTCCTTAATTCCGTAATTCCATAATTCAAAAAGATGGGTGTTCCTGCTAAAGTACTAGTAAAGGTAAATTCTCTTTCTCATTTATAAAGAGTGACCCTGGATTGAGTCAGGTTTGGGTTTGGTGAAGCACAAGACAGTTCACAAGAGAAGGGTTCACTTGTAACTAAAGCTTACTCAAAACAGCAGTCCGTCCTTCAAGGCCTATTCCCACACTCACTTTGAATTCCTTTCAAAAAATTTCTTCAGTGATTAATACACTATCCTCACTTCCCCCCAAAAATGGGGCAATATACACAGTTTTACATACCAGCTCTTCCACGGATGCAAGCTGCATCATCTTCTTCTCAGTGTTCATTCGCTCGTGTTCAGTGAGGGTGTAGTTAGTGGCAGTCTTCAGCCTGTAACATCCTATATTCGCCCGTTCTTCTTTGATCTCCTCAGCATCTTCGGAACTCTCATAGTTATCTCTAGGTTTGCTCTTGTATCTGGTAGGTACAAAATAAAGCTGAACTTTAAGACAGAAAGCATACAAATGAACAAGCAGTCATTTCATACCCTCTCACTTGTGCAGCAAAGTCTGGGAGGTGAAAGAGTGATACATCTCTCTCAGAAAGGAATGGCTACTTTGGAAAGAATATCCTTGCGCATTTAAATGTAAATCCCAGATTTTTTTAACCCTCAGAACTCTTAAAACACAGCTCTGCCATGGGAAAGTTTAAAGCTTCACACTCGGACTGAGTTCTGGGTTAAGTGAGTACATGCTGCTATCAGTTTTAGGGAGACACACATCAACAGTCTACCAGCCAGTAGCATGCAGTACCTACTCTACATTGTTAAACACTCAATAACCTTAAAAGCTTTGTGTTCTGACTCTACATTGGTCCCAATCCCTGTCATTCATCTCCTAAGGAAGAACTTCCATACTTCCATGAGCACAGAGTGGTTCGGGTTAGAAGGGACCTTAAAGATCATCTCGTTCCAATGCCCCTGCCATGGACAGGGGAACCTGGCATAAGACCAGGTCACTCAAAGCCTCATCTAACCCAGCCTTGAAAAAAGAGGTTATTCAAAGATATGACTTAGGTTATATATTTGGAAAAGGTTCTCCACCCAGAGGGTGGTTGGGCACTGGAACAGCTCCCCAGGGAAGTGGTCACAGCACCAAGCCTGACAGAGCTCAAGAACCATTTGGACAACGCTCTCAGGCACAGGGTGTGACTCTTGAGGCTGCTATGTGCAGGGACAGGAGTTGGACTTCGATAATCTCTGTGGGTCCCTTCCAACTCAGGATATTCTATGATTCTTGTGGAAGACGTCCTGTCCCCCTTTCTTGCGTCTCAAGACAAAGACCAGCATGGAGCACAAAGGCATATCACAAACACTCACGTAATGGCTGAGATGCTAACACTGCTGACCTAACCCAGCTGTTACAGTGTCTGCTCCACGTGGTGCTGGCATGATTCACTAAGAGTTGACTGTAATGGTGTAGGTGTCTCTCAGTCATGATCCATTTAGACACGTTTTACTCCCTAACTGAAGATGTAGCTACCTAGCTAAATCAATATTTGATAATATTTTAGACGAACCATAGAAACTAAATATATTCTAATGCTCTCTTGAGATTTAGAGATACATGAAAATTCAGCTGTTTTAATTACAACTCTTAGGAATATAAAAACCTAAGCAGAGAGATTATAGTGCCATAGGACAGCTAAATAGCATTACTTGACCTCAGACAAGAAGCAGAACTAAAAGGGAAGAGAGTCCAGTTCAAGACTCACAATTCATGCCACTCTGCCCTCCTCTTCATGATCTTGGCTTTTAGTGCATCATATTTCTCAACAATTCTTCTGATTTTCTCATGTTTGCTTTCTATATAACGCGTGGTTGGCTTTCGGTCCTCCGGTGTCTCCAGCTTTTCAGCCTCATTCTCAAAAACTATACTTTCTGAAACAAAAAATAACCATGTGAAGATGTAAATACCACACAGCACAGTGCAGTCAGAGCTACTGGAAATTCCCTCAGACAGCTCCTGTAGAGCTGATGTAAATCAGGATAGTTCTATTGTAGCGGGTGTTCTGAAAATATTCAGGGTCTTTGACTTGACTTTTTGTCACATTCTACCCATGGGGCTGACAGACAATTGCTGGCATTGACCTAAACATGGAAAACGATGTATGAATGTTACTTTGGATGTAGGTACTAAAAAAACACACCACAGCTATATTTCTTTACCTGCACTTACATGTGTATTTCTTTATCTTGGACTCAGGAAAACAAACTGACATGAAAGACAGAAACCCTTTTACTGAAAGATTTAAATGGTTATCATTACCTCTATGCACAGAGCTTGTCTCTCCGGGGATCTCCATTTCTTCTGCTCGTTCTGCCTGTTTAAGTGCTGTCCACTTCTCTTTAAGTACTGCCCACTTGCTGTCCCTGTGTTTCTTATCTGGGGCGTATTTCTCAGATATTGTCAGAAGGCTGTAGGTGGAAATCTGATGATTGCTTTGAATAGCATGAACAATGAGAGTAAATTCCAGAGAGTCCCGAAACCTGGAATACCAAATTAGACAAAACTGTCTGATGTCAGTGGGCACAACATATCATTTTGCCTTGACCAAAATGGCATGAATAGTGTAGTTTACTTATTGCACATGCAATCTTTACACGTAAATCCACAGGTCAATAAGTAATTGCAAACCATGATGACATCTGACACTATCTATCGACTTTTATCTCATCTAGGAATGGAGATGCTCAAGAATAAACGCATTAAGACCTTTCCCAATACTGAAACTTACACCAGGTTCTTCATGAGAATGACTTTCCTCTTCCATTAAGGACTAACTAAAAACATGCTCATTCAAGCCTTTTTCCCAGTCACATACTCTGTGTGCCTAAGGTGTTTTTGTTATTGTGTATTTATTTTATTAATTCATCTTTTGCTCTTACCTAAATCTATGAAAACCAACGCAAAATGCACCTCATGCTTAAACTTGTGTTCTTGGGGAAGTTTGTTTCATAACTTCAAATTGTATAGAGAACATTGTGTTAGCAATGACACTAAAATACCTGAGAGACATGCAACATGTCTTAAAATCAGGTGTCCATCTCACAGGTTGTTTTTCAACGTTTAAGTAAGAGTTCTTGGCTCTTACTGAACGTACTGGCAAAACCCCAGGCAAACAGTCTCAACCCGCTCTCTTCATATAGAAGTAAATCAGAATGAAGTAATTTCCTTCATTTGACTATCTGCATTTTTACCAAAGATTCAGTAGAAGTAATTACACATAAATATGAATATATACTCTCGTGTATGTTCCAAGTAAAATAAGAACTGAATCATAACAGAACAGATGAAATATTGATTATAAGAGAGAGAGAGAGAGAGAGAGAAAAAAAATCACATTCTTTTTCCTTGTGGGAGGTACAATTTCATAGACAATAAGCCCCATGGAAGGTCAGAGAGAGAAGTAGAAGAAAAGTGGTAATTACTGTGTTTGTAGTTTCTGCAGTCCAATCAATTGTTTCTCATGCTCCCAAGCCAACTCCTTTTGCACTAATTGGATTCTCTGTAGTCTCTGCCTATCCAGCTCCTCAAAGATCCTACGGTCCATCTCAAATTCCTGCAGGAAGATGGAAAACCCAGCACCACGTTATTTTGGCTACTAGGTCTTGATGATAAATATTTTTACCTAGGTGCCATAGTTCCTTGCACATCAACAGTATCCTTTATTTCAGAAGCTATCTCCACAGAGAACCACATTTTTCTCCTGTGCTTCTTAACCGGCACAAATCATCTGCTGTGATTCAGAAGTCCCATCAATTTATATACTCCTAAAACTACCTTAATCCAAAGTACTGGACATCTTTAGCCCCAACATGATATGTAGCAACATTTTAGAAGAAGGTGCCTCTAAAGGTAAATGACCCTCATAAAAGCCAGGTGTACCTCTTTGTGCAACTGCATATGCTTGGGCAACTCCTGATTCTTTTGAAGGAGAAAAACAAAATCATGTCTCAGTGCATTTAACTCCTCTCTTTTCTTATTTTTCTTTTCTTCAGCTTCCTCCATTTTCCGTTCAAACTCCTTTTTCTGCTTGTATTCCTCAATACTGAAAATGCATAAAAAGGAAATGGTATTATCTCAATGCAAGAGAGGAAAGATTATAGTTTATATGACCTTTCATATTCCCTTGACAGTCTTAAATTCCTAGTGAACTCAATGGTCCTTAAGGTAACTCAGAAAGGAATCCTCTTCCTGTATATTTGTACATTCCTAACATCAAGGGACTTTGACCTTTGTCTCTGTAGTCTGAAGTTAAGTGTCTCATAGTACAATATTTGAATTACTGCCAGAGAAAAGTAGATGAAATGGAGGGAAATGCTGAAAAAACTGTGTGTTTAACAAAGAGATGACCCAAATTCAGGGTGATCAACTTCTCCCTCCTCTTTGTAAGCAAAAAGAAATATGTGGGCTAGAAAGTCGTGAGGAAAGAGCTACCAACAGTTGAAAATTTCTTTCATCATTATCTAAGCATCTCTTACGTGTAGGCATTAGGATCCTTAATGTCTTCAGTAGCCTTCTCCTTCTCAAGACCACTCTGGAATAAAAATATTGTCTTGTCTTTAAACAAGCAGTTATAGTTTTAACAAACAATAAAGCTTTTATAAACATTAAGACAGAGCTCCCACCACCTCTTCCAAAACCAAAAGAAATCTTCATTTTCAATATTACTGTCTGGGCCTTAAATATCAGGTTGCAATGTTTCAAGCAGAAAAAGCAATGAAGCTGGTTTATATGTAAAAGAACTAATGAAACATAGTTCTTAGGGACAGAGAACACAAATCCTATAACGTCCCCGTTGGCATAAATGATTACATCATTGCTTGTCCTAATTTCACTCTGTCCCATAACATCTTTGGTTCTCTACCCCCAGACCCAATTCTCTTGTCTCCCCTCACTGCCACATTGACAAGAGTCAGTGTGTCCTGGGCTAATTCCAAGTTACATATGTAATTAATCTGGTTGGCTTCTGCTGACTGCATAATGGATTCACAATTATTAGCTGTGAAGAATGACAGATGGATGGACATTGCAGTAGCACAAGCCTCATTTCCCTAGGCAATCATGCTCTGAAGAAAGAGGGGGAACTATCACCCAACAATTTAGTTGTACTTAATTGATCTGTAATTTAACTCAATTAGTTTCAGATGATTTGTATTTGATTCTCTAAGAATCTCATTAAGTTTAATGAAGATAGAATTTTTTAAATCTTCCACATGACTTAGAACTAGAATAGATACTTAATGAAGATATACTTTGAAAAGGGAAAAACTCTATTAGGATGGTCATTAAGCAATGTTGTTAGCTGGAACAATAGAACTGACCATAAAGGTCTTTATATAGAGCTACTTACATATTTAAAACTATAAATCTGTATATGTGCTTTATAATTGTATATTAATCACTTATTGTAATGCTGGAGCTAGCAAGGCTCTAATAGCAAAGGTTCTAATCATTCACTTATAGAAAATAACTCTGACTCTATTCTCATTGCTATATATTCTTGTCATACTGGTAAAGAATTCCAACTAGTCATGAACAATTTAGCTGAACGACCAAAATCACAATTTCCTGTCTCTATTGTCAAGCATCCTTCAAAATGTAGTTACCAACCAGTATTAAAATATATTTTAAAGTTTGATTTGTTTTATGTTGACACTTTCAAGATTTTTAAACTCTACTGAATGTATGTCTACTGTAATATTTATTGTGCATGATGGCACTTCCTTACTCAACAGCACTTGCTGCTTCTTTCAAGTTATATTTATTTAATTCAGACACCCTTAAGACTTTTTACAAATTCAGTAAAGTCTGAACTTTTCAGTGGAGGAGTTGACATCCCTCTTCTTGTGCATTTTCAGTAGAACAGTTTCTGAGTTCCAGTATCATCTGCTCAAACATGCTAGAGGTGATCAGCTCTACAGTGAGTACAGGACACCTGCAAATTCATTACTACTGATGCTGCCCAAGAGTGAAAGAGGAACAGGATCAGCATCGGGTTGTGCTATTTTGCAAACGTAAAAAATCCATTGTGAATTTTAGATGAATGGTACTAGATGCATGGAAAAATTGCACATTTGGTATTCCCCATTAGTATTTCCAGAATCCCTATCCAGAGCAGATTCATACTTTACTGGAATTAAACCCAAAGAAGGTATGAAGTATGAGAAATCCTTGCAATTCTTTCATTCTAGGAATATGCAGGACTACACCTCTGAGTGGGAAAACACTGGTAGAATATTACATATGAACAACACATACTATGTTTATTTGGAAAAAACCACAAAACCCTGAGAAGGAACAGTGCAGTCACAGAGGCCATTTCTGAGGGAACGTTTTGCAAGAGCTGTTCTAACTTGTTTGGGAAACTTCAGCTTTTGCTATGAAAGATCTTTAAGAAAAATCATTTATCTATGTTTGCCCACTGGGGTAGTTTCATACCAAATAGTCTTAATTCAGTGAAAGAGGGTACCAACTTACCCTAGGAGGGGGGATTATGACTTTTGGCTCTTTGGGATGCTCTTCTGGAAGCTCTTCCAGAAGCTCTTCCTCTGTCCAGATGTCGAATGTAAAAATGTTTCCATCTCCACCACAGGTAATCAGACACCGATCATCATGACTACAACAGATCCCCCGAATCTGCCCATAATCATTGTCATGTACATTCAGGTACCAGTAGTCCTTCAGGGCATCCACTGAGAGATCTTTATCATTGAGAGGATAAGCACGCAGTGAGCCATCCTGCATCCCACAGAACATCAGGTGGCTGCTGGTACTGTTAAATAAACAACAAGAAACAGTAACAGCAGCAACTTCTAACAAGCAAGCTCAAAATATGAAAAGAGCTAAGCTAGCGTAATAGAAGTCACTTTCCCAAGTTTGGAAGCTGGGAGCAAAATATTTGGACCATTTAAAGTATGTGTGATTCTACTACAAAATGTTTTTCAGCTAACTGGCTGCTCAGGAACATTACAGCACTTGTGAGGTATCATAGAACTATTTCAGCCCTGAGTTGGGCAGTGTGGCAGACACCAAGTTAAAAGCTAGAAGAGCAGTTTTTTCTCCCGGCCCCCCATTTAGTACAGATGGTGCTGAATGCAACCAGCAGTAGATTAAAGCCTGTATTAAACCTGCCTCCTTTTGATGATGAACATGCCTACTCTTACAGGGAACCCAATACTGGGAGTCTGAAAAGAATCCACCCTTTTCATTCACACAGATCACAGAACATCCCAAGAAGCCTACGTTCTTAGCACAAGAGGGATGGACTGACCTCTTCATGCTGGTCTAATGCTCTTTGTTAATTGTGATAAAGAACTGCTGTTCCAGTGATCACTATATGCAGGGACTTCTAAGGGTTCTCCTGGGGCTCTGCAATCTAGGGTGGTTGAGTCCTAATCAGTACTTACTTAGAAATCAGACTTTTTCATCTTTGAAGGTCTTTTTAAATTATTCTGTCAGACACATGGCCCAGCTATGTCCATGAGGAATTTTAAGTGAAACTCAGTGCCAGGAAAACCAGAGAGATTTCCTGTATACTAGAGTCAAGCCACAACTGAAAAGGGACAAAGGAGCATGTACTCCTCCCTTACAAGTTCAATTTCATCAGGCTTTATCCCAGAGCTATTTGTTACATTACACTGTTTTACCAGAAGGAGATACAGTGAATGGGATTGTCATTGGTGTCCTCCATAGGAATCACTTCAAAGGGCTCATCTTTCCTCTTCTCAGGATCTTCTTCATCATCATGTGAGAATTTGCAGTGATAGAGAAACCCTGAGTCGTACCCACCCTGAAAAAGAGAAGGACCATAAAGAAATGGCGACAAAAGAAAACTGAAGCAGCTGACAAGGTAAATGCAAACTTCAGAATAATTCTTCTTTTCTTAAGGATCTAGGATAGGTTAGAAAATGTTACTTCCAAACACCTAGAGATCCTATTTATCCACAGACAGAAGTCTGTCACAATCACTGGCGTTACAAGCCATTCTACCACTATATTAAAATTATACCTTCTGCTTGTGAGGGAACAGCTCAGTCTTTGTGCCCATTCAGGCACCACCAAGAGGGGTATCTATAGGAAATCTACCAAACAATCTGAATTGGACTGACACAAGTGGTTTCCTTCACAAAAAACACTGAAATTGTCAAGGATGAAAGGAATTCAACATCCTAGGGATGGCAGGTTTCAAAGGGAAAGGTTGTCACATCATGCAATCCCATCAACATGAAGTAAAAACCGATTTACCAAGGAAAGCCAAAATTTTCCTGGTGCTGAATAAAAGCCACAGAGGATGGGACTGGGCTCCTCTGGTATGTAGACAGGTGGCAATGGTTCTTCTTCAGGTTCTTCCTCTTCAGTTTCTTCTATCTCAAGTCCCATCTCCTTTTGCTGCTTTATCCATTCAAGCCTTGCTTTCTCCTTCTCCTGCTTTTCTTTCTCTCTCCGTGCAATCTCCTCTGCCAGCTATTACAACAAGCAGAGAAACACTGAGACATGAAACCAAAGCACTCCACACATCACTGACTGAAGGAGTCTCATAAATGAAATCCAAGGTGCTCCTGGCATTATACATACAGAATATCTACAGAAATCTCTTTCCTGTCAACTACGCAGAGATCAACCAGACTTGATGGGACTCTCCAGTGAAATGCCCCCATTTCCCTCCTCTACAGTATTTACTCTTGGTCCTTTGAAACAGAAATAATTCCGAATGACAAGCAGACTTCAACATTTCCTCAGAGAGATTATTCCAAATTTTCACCATTATGCTTACTTCAGCAGAAATCCTAAATCCTGTCCCCTGCCTGCCCTGGAGAAAGAAAAGCACTGGAAAGCTGAACTCAAACAAGTTCTAGTGCGTCATCGGTACAGAGCAAAAGAGAGAAGCTGTAATAGACTTTACTTCTTCTGAACAATGAAGGAAAGATTTATCAAACCTTTAAACTCCCTTCCATTCAAGCCTACTGTAGCATAAACAAGTATCAAACATTCTCTAAAATAGCTAAGAAGATATTAGATAGTTGAATCAGCAAACCCTTAAATATTATCAGTGGATCTTTGTCATATATACCTTTTTAAAATCTCCTGTTCTAGGGACTCTACAGACTATAAAAACTATTTTAGTGCTTCACCACCCTAACTGTGAAAAATCTTTCCTTGCATTAAAACGTCCTTGTTGTAACTTATTTATTATTGATCTGTTTCCAGGGGGAAAAGAGAGAAATTAATATTCTTTCTCTCTAGAAACATTTTTTTACTTTTAGCAATTTAGAGTGTTTCTCAACATTATTCTTCTCATTTGACTAAAAAACCAAAACAAAACCAACCAACAAACAAACAAAAAAGAAAACCAACAGAACTCTACACACATTCTTTTAATCTTTCCTTTCATATGCATGCTTTGTGATCATTCCTATGGATATTGCTGTGAAAAAACACCTAGAGATCTTTCTCCTGAATGCTGACTTCCTCCAAGTTATAATGTGAAATGAAGCTTTTCCTGACATTCAGTAATACAGGAGCAGTTAACAGAGAAGATAGAGAAATCACAGGTTAACAACAGAACCAGAGAGGCTGCTGGATTTTGGTGGATTGGATATGGAACTGAGAGCCTGCTCACTGGAGTTCTCCTCCTGAGCCTAACATCAGCTTGCTTTTTAGTTTCACAAAATTAACTATAGCTGTGAGTTGGCACAACTCTTTTCCTTTGGCCCCACATATTCTTTTTAAATACTAAGTGTCATTCAGAAATGAAACACACACCTTTAAATTTAAAACATTTTTAAAAAATCAGAAATACTGCTAAAAAAGAGGAGATGTTTCATGTTTGCCTCAAGGTGACTACATGGGGGTTTTATAACTGTTCAAAGGAATTTTCTATAGGGCCAACATCAATCACAAGATATATTCTTTTTGTGAAAATCACCAAAATTAAAATATTTTGAGAACTAATGCATTACTACTACCTTTCCCTTTCTCTAATGCTGTCTTCTAATTAAAATCAAAATTCACATCATGCTTTCAGTGTCATGTAGCTTCTATTTGAATGAAACAAAACCAACTTGTTATTTCAAGCCACAAATGGATTCTACCTGGCATTCCCTTTCAAGGAGCTTAGCAGAAACCCTGTGATGAAATATAGGGACTAGAAACTCTTTTGGGTAGTTTTGTCACCTAGCACAATGAAGAAGATGAAATTCTGCCACAGGAGAGTTTTTTACCTTGATTTGGGATTTAATACTATAAAAATGGAAGTACTGTGTTGGCAGGTTTTTTATGTGATAGGTGGTCACTGTATCCTGCTTCGCAGGGAGAGGGGCAGGAACCTGGACAGCAAAGCCATTCTCACAAAGGATGAGCAGCATGCTCTTGTCCTGTATAAAAACACAAATAATACAAATATAGGGCAGATGTATAACTGGAATCGAGACAAATGGGAGCAAAAGTTACTCAGCAGATGAACAGGCACAAAGCCAAACTCCAGCCACACTTACCTGTGCTCTTATTTCAGTGGACACTTTTAAATACAAGACATCAGAAATCAGTGAGCTTCTTTTATGCCAGGCAAAGCTAAGGAATGGAAGAAATCCTTGCTGTGTCCAAACCAGCTATAATTCTGACAACTGCTTAGCTTGAAAGCAGCATGATGATATTTTGGAAATTTGGTTAAATTAAAAGATGGATTTGACCCAAAAGTTAGGAGGTTTGGGGTTGATAATTTCATATATTTCCATACTAATAAATCCCTTATATCATCAAGACTTGGCTCAGAGTCTTGCCAAATGCTACTTACCTTTCAGTTTGTTTGTTTTTTGCTGGTACCTGACAAGTCCTTTAAAAAGCAAAGTTAGGAAGAATAGATGAGGTGAGGGTAATAATTATTCAGTGTTTTGAGCTTTTAAAAGAGAAGTCTGTATTTAGTTTCAGTTTTCATAAGCTATCTGAAGAAAAGAAAGAGGCTTATTTTATCTGACCCATCACTAAAAATGCGCTAAGAGGGCATATTAGAGTTGCTATGGAAACCCTAACTAGGAATGATATGGTTCCTACGTCTATAGGATCTCAGTTTAAAAATGCCTTCATTAAATGTAATGTATTTAGTCACCCAAGTGCTTCTTTGAAACAAGAAAAAAAGAAGTAGTGTGACACTCAGACGCTGGCACCGTGTTAAGCATGTGTTCCCATCTAGCAGTGGAGGCCAGACACTGGTAGACAAAATTACTCAGGCAGAATCTAACATATCCAAGACACAGTGGGTGCTTTTTCGGTAAGGGGGAGTACCTTGTCTTCAAGGAAAGGACTCAAAATGCAACTGTCAGATCAAGGTCTGTTGTTTCTGCAGTAAGATAGAATTCATACCAGTAAGACTTCTTTTGCCAGCACAGTTTTTAGCAGTTCCAATTAACAAGTGAAAATACCAACACTTTGCCACTATGCATCTGTAAAATGTATCTTGTCAACATCTAAATATAATGAATAGTCTCTCCTCTAAATAAGGATACTGGACCAAACAAAATGTCAAATATTACCCTAACCCTAGAACACTTTTAAATATTAGCAAGAATCTATTTCAATATGTCCTGACACATTTAAAAAACGGAATGTGAGTTTCAAGAAGCATCCAAAATCTTGCTTAATATGGTCAAAATGCTTTGCAAAAGCCTGTTTTAATATGGGCAAGAGTCACATGCAATAACGCCCAAATAACTTTTTTGTCAAAGGGAATAAAAACCTTCCAAAAGTTAACGAATAAGATTGTTTCTTCAAGTCAAGGGCTCAAAAAGAAAACCAAAATCTTGTGGTTTTTATTATCCAAACCCCAAAATACGTCCATAGTGACTGAAGCAGAGATACAGCAACATACAGTCTGTTAGAATCTGTCATGCCGAAGCAGCATGAAGAACAAAGTAGCAAAACATTGTTTGTATTGTCTATAGAGAACAGGGCTAGAGTCATGGATCTTCATCTACTTTCATTGGAAGTTCTTTTCAAAATGATATTTTAACACTGCAGGGAAGGAAAGAAAAGAAATATACATTACTCACATGAGAAGGTGGAGACCACTGTAATGCCTGTACAGGCCCAGGAACACAGATGAAGCCAATTGGCTTGTATTCATCCTCAATAGCAAAAAAGAAAACTGTTTTGTCTTTACTCTGAGGAAAAACAAACAAACAAAATGATGACTGAATCAAAGCTGACTAAAAATTCAAAAGACTCTAAGCACTTTAAGATATAAGCACATACTTCCTTTTTTTTTTTTTTTTGTGGTTAAACAGGGGAACTTAGGACTGGATTTCCATGATGATTACTGGGAGGAAATAAAAATCCTGCCCATGTTGCTCCAAGAAACATGTTGCACCCATAGCTCTTAATTGCTCTCATGTGCTTTCTGCCCATTGCCCCAGGAGCTCCTTTAAATCTCAGGCTCAGGCATGATTTTTCAGATAAGACAGCACAAGCTGATTTCCCCAGATAACAAGAAAATCCAGAACTGGTACACAGCATGATTCACTGTAGCTTAAATCCTACATTAAGCAAAATGCATGGCAATTCAGCTCAAGGAACATGTAACTGCAAATGCACTTATCATAGCTAAGGAGTAGCTTTTAAAGAGAGGCACCACATTAACTGGAAATCATCTCAAAGACTACCAGGCATAATGACTGACTGACTGACTGACCCTGTGGTAAGGCCAAGCAGTGCTGGGTAGCAGCTGGATTGCTGCCAATGTGGTGTATCAACGGACTTGCTTTTACTAATTCCGAGATCCTACTAAACTAATTCCAAAACGAACCAAATCCATCTTCAAAGGGGATTACAGAATTCACACTAAACAGTCCAGTAATTCACAAAATGAATTGTGTGAATTGCATGGTTGCTTTCCTTCAGAAAAACAGTTATGAGTGCAAACAGATCCTTCTCCCGGCACAGAGAACTACAACAAGCAATCAACAGCAGCAACAGAAGTAAAACTGTGTTGTCAGTAAACAAACTTTACCTTGTCTCTTTAAATAGGCTCTACATTTGTGGCTTAATAAAAATAAACAAACTAAATTATACATACCCCTGTGGCAAACACATGTCCCTTTCGTTCATACGCCAAGGCTGTAACTGCAGCAGCATGAGGTTTGAAAACTTGTTTCAGATTTATCTCTACACTCTCACTGGCCTGTCTGGCATGACCAGGCAGCAGTCTGGGATCATAAACCTCAATTATCCGGACAACACCATCTTCAAACCCCACAGCAATCAGACCTCCTTCAGGATTTACCTTTAAGTGAAATGAGGAAAAAAAATCACAATGTACCTCTGAGAGCTTAGAAGAAGAATCCATATGGCACCTGCTCTGGTGTTTACCTGTAACTCACCTTACGTGGAAGTGTTGCTAAAGAACAAAGACTATTTCACACATGGGAAATATTGTTTATTCTCTCTAATACACTACCATGAAGGAAGAGAGAGGACTGGGGCCTATTTTTTGGGTTGGATTGTGCTTTGGTTTTTTTAGTGATAACATGCCATTGAGACTGAAAATGCTAATGAGGATGTGGTTGTAATGTCTGAGGAAGAGATAATTCATACCAACATAAAGATATACCAGTAGCATCTTAAGGAGAAGAGTTGGAACTCAAAAATGGCATTATATTACCCTGAATATAATATGGGGCACCAAATATAAGTATGATTTTTGAAGAGGTCAGGGCACAGGCTTGGGTCTGGCTGACTCCATGTAAAGTACAGGAGTCAACAGGGACAGCTACTTGAGATGGAAAGAAGGAGGAGTCTTTACCATAAGTCCTTCAGGTAAGCCAATTGCTAACAATTAAGACAGGCTTGAATTGTGATAAAGGTTAGCAGAAACAGGCCTATGTTTTACCTGGATATAGCTGGACTTGTGGATTTAGCTAGTATTTGCCCTACATGATAGTGTCTTAAAGTCAATTACAAGTTGACTTTTTGGTCAACAAAAACAAGTATACTGCTAGCTTGCCTGTGAGGAGATTACGGTATACAGATGCTCCAAAGTATGCTGGACTAAGTTTTCTTAGATTAATAGCACAGATTTTCAAATACATTTGCACACTTTAAACTGTGTCTGAGTATCTAATGCAATTTTAAATGCTGCTAGATAGACTAAATACCCTTTTTTTTTTCAGATTGGGTTTAGTAACAACTTCCGTAAAACTGAATTGAGTCAGTTTTGTGATGCTGTACAATTTATTGTGCCAGACAGCTTACCTCATGAATGTACAGGTCACCACTTAACAGCATCTCTGAAAGCCTGCATGGCCAGAATGATATTTTTATGAAATATTTATTTTTATAAAATAAAGGCACTCTCCCAGTGGAACCGTCATCTTGAACATTCAAGTAATTATTTTCCTGCTAAATTTGCTTATAATTAACCCACCAGGCTGGCTATGTTTTCTCAAGAACATAACTAGATACTATTTTAATTAAAATTAGCAAATATGTCTAAAAGTGATAGACTCCACACTCCACAAATGATCAGTTCTGGCAACAGTTTTTTATGATTTATCTCCAAATGTTTGTGATTTGTCTGGGCTGTCATTTCAAAATGTGTTAACTAACTCATGTTAATTGACAATTGCTCTGCGTGGGTTAAATAGAAGCTGTTAGTCTACAAACTCAGACTACTTCCCATACAACACAGTGAGATCTGATTTTAAAATCTTAGGAAGGCACAAAGTAGGATACCTGATAATCCATAGTAAACTATACCCACAGTGTACACAAACATACTACCCCACAAACTTATATATACATCCTACTACAGTAAATTCCACCATGGCCTAACAAGTGACCTCTAATGTCTTGTTTGGTGAGCAGCTTTCTGGATGCTGGCAGGCTCATAGGCTCCTTGATGAATTTTTGCTAACATGCTAGGAAAAACTCACAACAGCCGGTGCCCATGTCAGCGCTGTTCCTCCCTGTTTAAACTTGGTTACACTCAGTTGTCTGTTGCTGCCAAAATCATAGATACGCACTGACCCTGTGTGAAAATGAGACAGTAAGAATTTATCTCTTGCAATAGCACTTACAGGTTAGGATTTATGGAGGAATATCTATTTATTTAAATTAAAATCTGGATAAAATGTATGTTTTCTCTTTTGAGTAACAAAATGCCTGCCTGGAAAGATGACTGATGGTTACAGAGTACCACAGCTAGCATGGTGCTCATGAACCAAATATATGATTTCTTCACTCTTCAACTTATACAGGACCAAGAGTTGTCGAGGCTGAGGGCTGTAATAAGAAGTCCCATGCTGACAATCCACATGTAATTTTCAAGTGAGCATGGAATTGTGGCATACTGTAAGGAAAATCTGTACTGACAACATAGGAAAATATGATAGGCTACTACTTGGGACTGCCTAGGGAGGAAAACATTTAAAGGGAGGAAAATATAGGAGATTGTCCACAAAAGATCCAATTTCACCAGAGAGAAAATCAACAGATTCATAGGCACACATAAAATTCCACTCCAACTGGCATACATCTGAAATGTCGTTTGCTCAACTGGTAGGAGTTTGCCTTCAGGCTAGAAGAATATGTGCATTGTATAACACAGACAAATTACAAGATAATACTGACAAGAATTGAGTTCAAAGACCTCGCAGTGTTTTCTGCACAGGGTAAATGACATCGTTAATGTTCTGGCCAGCAGTTCTTCTTTCAAAGCACAATAAAGCTAACAGTGAGAGGCCTAAACAGCGATATTTATACAAGTTAAATGAACGTGTCTGTAATTACATGTTATCTGTTGTTGAGAGCATAATAGCTATTGCATTTTCTAAGAAAGGCACAAACATTAATATTTGCAATGGCTTACACAATGCTGGAGGTGTATGTAATTCCTTACAAGACAAAAATCCCAACACTTCTTAATCCCCAGCCCTGAATATAAGTGCTGTTACTCAAACCAGATGTCTCATCTTTTCAGCCATTCCTTCAGAACAATTTACAAAGTTTCCCATTAAAAACTTCTGTTGCTAAAATCCAAGGGTTTTAAGATGAAGCAGTCTTAAAGCATTGTTTCAAAACATTAATGATTTGCCTTAACTATTCAAGAACTGATCCCAGCAATAACAATTGTGTATAAAGTGACTTTGCAAAAGCAAATGCACAAATACAAAACACAGTAGTTCCAAACCAAGCATCATTGCCCTTCAAAACCAATAATGGCAGTGGCACGAGAGGAAAGGAACGCTGTACTTACGGTCAAGAGCCGTGGTGGCCATCAGGCATGTAAAGGGAGAGACACCAATGGCCTCAATCCTCCCAGAGTGGAAGGTACACACGCGCTCTGGGTCGTGGGTCTGCGGCGCAAAACAGAAGAGAAATTCTGCTGCGTTCTACACTTGTGCTCTCCAGTTTGGGTTTATGCTGCCTGGGAAATCATTTCATCATCCAAGGATTACAGGCTTTGCTATCCTTTCTTTTCATTAGTTTGTATAGTATGTATCTTTTATTTACCATAAAGTTCTTGGACCATATTTTACTTTTCACATCAGAATTTTATTCCCTGCAAGGGATTGTTACTATTTACTTTAATATGTTCCAGAGCAAAAATGAAATGCCCCCTTTTTTACCTCTGTCATCTATTTCTCCCTCAAAAACATCTCCAGCAGCAACACTAGTTACTAGTAGGATAAAACATGTCAAGTGTGTTTCATCTTCTCCTTGTTTTTTTCTAGTTCTTTCTGTCATTTAAAGACTACAGTAAGGATTGGTTCAAACACCTATCTATAGAGGATATATCAACACTCCTTGAACTCATTTCCTGCATGCATGTAACTTTCACTGCCAGTTTATCAGAATCAAACTCCGTTAAAGTATCTTGAATTTGGCAGCTGAAATTTCAGGAATCAAAAATTTAATTCCTCTTTATCACCTGTGCAATCACCCTGTGCAACATCTCATCTCAATTACATTTGAAAATTTTTATGAAATAAAATATCTGTTTCAATGCTAACATTTTCTACTGCGCAACTTCATAAAACACAAATTTCATTGCAGGTGCAATCAGTATAGTTACAGAATGTAATAGGATATGGTTCCTATTGCAAATGAACTGAAGAAAACAGAAGAAAGAAAAAACAAAATTACCATATTTGAAAAAGTCAAATCCAGCTTCCATATTGCTCCACTTGTATCCTGAAGAAGAAAAAACATTAATTAAGTATTTTCAGACTCAGTTTGGAAATAAAACTGCACATGGTGACTTCTTAAAAACTCCTTAATGATTATCACTGTGAAACAGAAATGACTAAATGCAATGGTGTTGGTCTTATGAATCCCATCCATCAATTCAGGGTAATAGAACTTGGACAATATCTTTTGTCATTCTCCTATCCTTATGCCAGTCTCACACATTACTGTACACTAAAAACACAGCACAGCATAGCGTAATTCAGTTGGAAGGGACCTGCAAGGATCATCTCATCCAGCTGTCTGATCACTTCAGGTCTGATCAAAAGTTAACACATATTATTAAGGGTCTCTATTAAATGCCCCTTAAACATTGACAGGCTTGGAACTTAAATCACCTCTCTAGGAAGCCTGTTTCAGTGTTTAAAAAAAAAAAAAATCTGTAGGTAGATAGGTAAGTAGGTAGGTAGACAGATAGATAGAGAGAGAGAGACAGATAAGAAGATAATTTTCTATATATCCCGAGGAAGATTGAATTCTACCAAAAAGAAACATACTGGTTTTTAATGGACTCCTGCTGTTACTTACCATCACCTCCCTCATCTTGTGTTTCTCCACAGGGATGTATGTACCTGAGTGTGTCTTACCTGAGCATACCAAAAGGGCTGTCCATGGTCATGAATTTTCGTCATGAAATTCAGGCTGACATTCTTGCCAATCCAAAGTTCACTCATAGGCTCCACCTCCACTAACCCTGTGTCATCCACAGGATCAGCAGTATCTATTATCTCGAAGTTCCACACCTTCATGGCATTGGAAGAATAATTTTTAAAAAATTACTAAAAAAAAATGAAGCTTTTTTTTTATGAGGCCAGGTTGGTTTCATACACAATAAATACGGAAATTCAAAATTTTAAGAAAGCAAAATCACTGCTTTGAATATAACCTAGAACAGTGACAGGAGCTTAAGTTCAGCCCTGGCACTATACATGGCAGCTTCAGAACTACACAGACCAAATGATTTCTGTGGGCTCTCAGCATGGCTCATTTTGAGGCAGCACAAACTAATGGGAAGTCTAACCCTTCCATATTCTGCTCTGTGTGATAAGGACAAGATATCAGTTAGCATGCTTATAATCAAGTGAATTTTCCTAAGGGGATAGCACCAACCTATAAAACACAGTAACAACAACAGTGTTTGAAACCCTCCACTGTCTATAGGTCAGTTTCCCATTGATTATCTGGATCATTTCACACATCAGCAGAAGACACATCATGTCCTCCCTTAAAGAGCAGGGAAATAAGATTGCAAAATTCTTGATCATTGACAGTTGAGATCAGAAACTGGTGTTATGCATAAGGAAGACATTTTGACCTTAATTTATGAAATTGTATGTTAACTTCAGGATGCTTTTTCTTTTAATTGTTCCCCTATTTCAGGATTTGTATCTCTGAGATGCTAGTTAATTTCTGTGTCATTTTAACATTAATCATCTGAGCTTTTAAATACTCAGAAAATTAATTTCAAATATTTCTGTAGTTTATTACTTATCTTTGGAATAACACCATGTGCTAATAGGCCTGAAAATTATAAAGATGAACAAAAAATAAACATTAAATAAATGTTAGAATGAAGTCAAGAACAAAGCTGTTGGAAAACCACTGAAGATTTTTTTGATTTACTGAAGTAAAAGCTGATTTATTTATTCCTATAAAATAAGGAACACTGCGTACCATGCTACCCAATTCAAACACATACACTGTGGAGATGTGCTCTTATTTTCTTTGTTTGAAAAACTAATTTTCAGAAAGAAACTGCTCTCCAAAATTTCCTCCAAAAATGTGGTAAAGGAAATACGTAACATTTATCTGCTGACCATACAGTTGCACATGTAAAGGCAAAGCAAAAGAAAAACTCACCCGAATGATACCATCTTTTCCAACAGAGTAAAGATCTCCTTCATCAAGAACTAACTGGGTGATAGGGCCCTCGTGACAGGGCTTGTGTCCCAGTTGACAGAGCTCTACTTTAATGAGGCCACCTTCCCAAAGCAGAAAATTGCCCCACTCAGTTCCTGAGACAACCTTCAATGCAAATGAAGATAAGTGTATAAGCGCCTGCATGCAGTCATGCAGAAACACAGGCAAGAACCCAGTTAACAACTGTGGCTTCCTTCCATGAACGCATTAAATATACAGCAAAGTACAGACATTTGCAAGAGAAGATGTAAAGGGTGAGGAGGCTCAACTTTTTAACAATGTGACATAATCTGCATGGATCAAAATGGTTGAAGATTAGGACCAACAGTCTCTTTGTATTTCTGTACACTAATGTTTTCACTACCTGATTAGAAGAAAGTCAGCTCTAAGCCAACAGAGATCTTTTCTCTGCGAATTACAACACTAACCGTATTTTACAATTATTACAAAGCAAGGCAGGTTTTGGGCAAATGATGGCAATATTCTCTTCTCAGAACAGTGCATCATGGGCCTGATTCAAAACATTTTGAAGCAAGTAGTAACTTTCCAATTTATGAAGTAGACTTTATATCAAAGCCTAAAAGGGGTACTTCATATTTTTTCTTTTTTCTTTTTGTCACTTTTTCTTACTCACCTTCCCGTCGGGCAGCTCCACAAAACCTATAATGTTGGACACTGCTGTTTTTCCAAACCTGCCCAGAGCTCCTTGTAACTTGAGACCAGTTAATGTCAGAGCCATCTTCCAGAACCTGAGTATAAAAAAAAAATCCCTTTCTGATACAAGGTTTCTTAAATACTCTTCAGTCCCTCTCAGACATTGCAATACCCTTACCAGGCATGCCTCCGAGGTAAGGGCTGCTCATTTATTATTCTTTTTCACAGGAGAATTTGGGATTTTTTTTCTTTTGAAAATGAGATAAAGCTTTATAATTACACAAACATTTCCCTATGCTACTCCTATGAAAAGCTAGGAAAAGGATTTGGAATAGGCAGAATGAAGATTTAACTACTATTTAAAATTAAGAAGTGTAAAATCCACAGCTATACTTTTCCAGCTACAACCCATACACATAATTAGGGATACTTATTTTATTCTTGTTGTCTCCAGTGTATGATGCTCAGCTTTGTAAATCCAAGGGACTGAGGTCTTCACTGAATGTCATCCCAGTCCTCTTGCGGAAATGAACTGTACTATAAAATCTCACTGAGCCAAAGGTTTTATCCTAAATATTAATAGTTATTTCTAGTTGATCATTAGTACAACATAACTTGAAATTGCTGCGTGGCAGAAAAATTAACATCTACTGCAATTAGGGATGGTTCACTGTGTGTGCAGGAGATACTACATTTAAGAGACGTGTTGGAAATCGTAATTTGAGTCAACATTTGAGTGAAAGGTCACAATTATCATGTTTAAAAAAGCTATGACAGAGTTTATTTGTAGTATTTTAGCTCAAAAGAAAGCTTATAAGAGAGTTTGTTTTGTCAGATTTCCATAAATAATGCGTTCTACACCACATTTGTTCTGTGTCTAAATAATTTACTATTTCAGACCTACCTTGCAACCAAACTATAAAGCAAATCTCAGATTTTGATCTGATTCCCCTGTTAAAATTCAAATAAACCTTTGATGCATTATAATTCTAAAGGTATCATTTTTATTAGGATAGAATCCCAGTCATATCTTAAGTCTCTGTTGTGTTAACATTTGAGTACTGGATAAACCCAGAACACGAAACAAAAGTTTAAAGTCGTTGGGTGTTTGGTCCTTTTTTACAAAAGGACTCATGAGCTTAGCAGGGAAGGGAGTGTGTGAAAGTGTATCTTTTGTAGGCTTTTGGTGGGATTAGAGGGTTTCTGATCCATGACTTGGCAACCATCTCTAACAGCTGTCCAAAGAGCAGATGAGCTCAAGAAATCAAAGGTAGAAAGCCCAGAAGGCACAAAAGGCATATATCCTATGTTACCAGCTAGAGCACATGTACATATTAGTATTTTTCATTACTTCTTCCCAGTGCTTGTTGAAATTACAAAAACAGAGCCAGTGGTACTGACATTTAACATCAAGCATCATCCTTTTTGGACAGCAAAGATGTTGGAAGATTTGTTTGACTGGCTGAAGGACTTGAAATTCCCCCTTTTTGTAATTGTAATGGCCAAGTAAAATAGCATTCCTCATTAGTACGTGTTTGCTAATGATACATTCTTGTTAGTCATTTCCTATGTATTATGACTGCAGAGGTGTTACATATTAATCCTAACCAGTAAACCTACCTGATGTGTCCTGATCCACCTGTAGTTAGATGCTCTTCATTCTCAGCAGAAAACATGACCTTGTAAACATCCTGTGCAAAAGCTTTTGACCTCAACAGAGTCTCTTCTTGTTTCCAGTCCCAGATAGTCAACATGTAGTCAGGACTGCTCCCAATACTGGCCAGCAAAGTGCCAGCACGGTTGAAATCACCAAAAACATATGCTGTCTCTGTTCCACCTGAAGAAATGTACAAGCCCCAATACACATGCACAGGAAAGGTAGAAACAATATAAAAATCTACTCAGAAGGAGCTCAACTTTCACTGAATTTTGTTTTCCAATAGGTAATGGCTCTAGGTTGTCTATCGATCAAATAAGTTTCTTCCCATTCAATAACGAAAAAGCTTGAAACCAGTGTTTTCTATTTTTGCTGTGAAGGACCAAAATATTCTATCTCCTTTTAAACTAAAAAGGATCCAATACTCCATCTGCTGGGACCTTTAAATACTAGTCCATCTGTATAAAATGAAAATAGAACTTTTTACACTACCTTTCAGTATTCTGTAGGGCCTCACTGAAGGATATGTGTAGATGACAATGTTTGGCTTCCCTCCTTTTTCTCCTACTGCAAAGTACTCCTTACTAGGGTGTGCCTTGAAAAAGCAGAAGTCCTGTTGCATGCTGTAATGACACCTTTGTCTTTATCCTGCTAGTTTTTGAGTTATTGTATTCACTCACTCATTAGACAAAACATACTGCCATAAATACTAGATTGCATTTTTCTGTTTATTCTGAACAACTGCCAACCTATTGCTCAATATCAGAATGAAGCCACTATGCACACAAAATGGTATGTCACACATACACTGCAGAATCATGACAAACAGTGAAATAACCTGCTTTGTGATGCATCCTTTTACTATTCCTGCCTCACTCAACCCACTAGCTAATATTTCCATAGCAGCATTTGTGTCAGCAGCCATCTACTTCAGCAGACAGCTGCAGAAAAGCCATCCTGACTGAGAGTATTCTGAAGGTGTAAAAATGTACACTGATTCCCCAGAAAAGGCTGCTTACAATGAAGCAGGACAATCCGAGGCTGGTATTCTGAAAGCCTGGCTCATGTGCAATAAAACTGAGAGATGGCAGAGCTTTCACAGGTTAAGGTGCTTCAAATTCAGAGACAGCACTTGAGACTCCAAGCTCCTGGTAAGTTTAATAGAGTGAAACCAGATACTTTTTCTCTTCATTTGTGTAGGAGTTTGATTTTCTAAATTTTAATTGCAAGTAAGACTCTATATTAGTATCAGTTGTGATTAGGATAGATGAAGTGTTGAAAAAAAATAAAAGAGTTGCTATGAGCCAAAAGATTTAAATAAGAATGTAACAGTGCTAAAAATTAATCCCAGATGGACTTGTCAGTCCTTTTAGGTACCTGAACCTGGGACTAAGACATGCAAATACTTGTTCTCTGCCAATTATATTGATGGGATGAGAAGCCCATGCTGCATGGTCCACACATTCCTTTAATCAATACCATACTTTCTTATGTATATGCATGTGCAGCTGTAGAAATCTCCCATATCTGGCAACCACAACCAAACAAACATTCTTTTTCCCAGAAAGTGACTAAAGTTCTTAAACAAGAAACAAGAGCCATACTGTGATAAACCCAATTCCACCGCCACGGCTGCTCCGGACATATCTCTGGTGTTTAGTTCTCAGGTTCTGGAGCACCACTTGGTTGCCTGCTATATACACCACAGTATGGCTATCCATTATCATCAGGTTTACAGGTCTGGTACAGTCATATCCAAAAGAATGTCTGGGAACAGTCAAATAAGGAAAAGATTAGACGCTGGCTTTCTAGAAAGTTTACTAAGTGGATAGAAATGCTTAAACTGAAACTGAAATGGGAATACTGAAACTAGTGACTAAGCCTGAAGGCAGGAGATAGTTTTCTTCAGTATATAGTGAAAGTAAAATATATCATGACTCTGTAACTGAGAGGAAGGCACAAGTAAAGGCTTTCTTAAGTTCATATTCCATCTTTTCATCTCCACTATGGGTACACCTCTTGCTTCTACTGGATCATTTGGAGCTGCAAGGAATTCATATTTTATCTGTGTTCTCTTTTCAAACAAAATGTAAAAGATGTGCATCAGATTACCAGGAACTGTTCTATAGACAAGAGATCAAACCAAGCAAGTTTTCAAGCTTACTTCTTCATTGTTTACAGGCAGATGTAGAAAAGGGAAAATCCAGTCTTCAGTAGCAACTGAACTGTGTCTGAAGAGAAAGCCACCAGCATGTATGAAAGTCATGTATCATATCCTACTCTACTTGACCATTACCTACCAAAAAGTTTATTGTAGCTCTTAACTGATGGGCATCACTTCCTTCATTCTACCAGTTTAGATCTTCTGAGCATCAGAATACAAATCTACCTGGTTCCTTTCCCACTTCTCCCTTATGAGGTACACAGCAGCCCTTCTGCCCTCCCCTCAGCTTCTTGGGGAACACTGGTGTGGCTACAGAGAAAGGGAGAGCTTTACAGGGCATATTCTTATGCTAGTCTTCTGCATGGTCACACTAGCTTCTCTGTGATCTAGTTCTACAGGAGTACTTATGATAGTAAGCCCTACGCCCAGTAAGAAACATCCATGAAGTCAAGACAACATTTAAGATTAAATTCACCCAGAACCACAACTGGTCAGGATTTTTCCCTGTGTCCCAACCAAAGGTATCCCGCTAATGCCACATAGGCTACTCCAAATTTGACAAATACAATTTTAAGAACATATATTAAATATCGTTAGCTTTGAATTTGCACAAGCTCAACAAAAAGGATACTTAAAGGTAAGAAGGTCAGTGGGTATCTCAGTGTCGTCAGTGGCATATGGTCCTGAATATACATCTTCATATGTATAGAAGAAGTTTTCCGGGATTTCCTTTTTTACCTCCTCAGGCCTTTTTTGTGGTTCTGAGGATACTTGACTACTATCTTGTTCTTCCAATTTGCCTTCTGCACCTCAGAAGTGGGAACATAACAGAAATTTATATTTGCCGTATATTTTGGGTTAGTTGCTGATATTTGCACCTAACTGTAAAACAGAAGGAGTCACAATTCTTTGCCTCCTTTGACAGAGCAGTAAATACTTCATAGCTCAAAACAGGGGTCCCATGTCTTACTAACTACTTGTCCTGGGACAGTCTGTAACAAACATTCCCTCAGGCTTTTAAAACCTTTACTGTAAATATTCAAAACTGAAGAGTTTAAACAAGAAAAATTTTGAGACCATTTGAAAAATACTGATTTTAAAACTGAAAGACTTACCAAAGCAGTTCAGTTGAGGTTTCCACTTTAGAAACCAAACAAATTTTAAAGTGTCTCTTTTCAGTAGCTATTGAATGCACATTGTTACACAAAACAATTAGTAAAACCACATATAATGAACCACCAGAAGACACCATTGTCCTCAAAAAAGCAAACTGCTAAAGTATGACCCAGAGTAGTTCTTCACTGGATTGCAATGCACAATACTGTCAACTTGACTTCCAACGAATCATAAGCACTCGTTAAAATTAGTTTCTGGTTGTACACATCAGGTTAAATCTATTTTGTAAGCATTTCATGCTGTCCTGACTGTTTTCTCTCCTAGGTGTGCCACAAAAAAACAAGCAAAGGGGTCAGAGACCAGCCAGGCAAAGAGCAAAGTTAAGCCAACTGAAGGGGAGCAGAAATACTCAATCACTGTAACTGATTACGGTCTGAGGTGATGTTCCTAATAATAACAGGGAAAAACAATGAAAACTAGAAAATACTGGGGTTTTTAAGTTTGTGCCAACATCTCCTCAGTGGACACCAGTTCCCAGCAATGCTCTCAGTGTCTGATTCCACTTGGTCCCCTTCTTCCTCCTGTTCCTCTGCATTGGTGATTCCTTTGAAATACCAGTTTCACTTTCTTTTGCCAAGTATAATTGGGATCACCCTCTTAGGTATGAATTCATTTGACTAATTTGATCATATATGCCATGTTAAATAAATATATAGTTCTGTAGTAGTAAAAGAATCTGTCCAAGAACAGACTTCCTGCTGTTTAGCATTAAGTGTAAGGAGAAGTTTGCTTCCAAAAAACAGTCATTTAAAACGTAGGGGAAGGAAAGACACACATCCTTTAACAAGAAAAAGGTGGAATAGGAAGATCAAACAAATGCCAAAAGTAATGGAGCAATGCATCAAAAAATCCTTCTAAAGTGGATTTTTTATTTATGCTACCTGGATCTAGTGTGTCAGATGACATGCAGGACACCTGAAATAGACACTGGACAGGCATTGCAGGATGAAAAATATGTTAAAAAGAAAACCACAGGCCTCTGACTGAGTCCAGTGGAGTTAAAAACCTGATTTCAGTATCAGCTACAGAGAGACGTCTAAGCAGCAAAAACTTGCAGGGGAGAGACTTTGTGATCTGAGGCATAGCAGGAACAGCAGGCACAGTGCTTAGTCCTGAACTTCACTATGAACAGAGTAAATATAAAATTCGGCAACACGAAGAGCAGGGATTGGAGATGAACACTTACTAATAAGAAAGGGGTGAGTGGTGGAAGAAGCCAGAAGTTACTGTAGGTTCAGTATTGAAATTATGATGTAAAGGGGAAATACTCACCACTGGGATCTGCTTGTGCATCTTCTCCTGGTTCCTCCTTGTCCCCCTCCTGTTCCATTGGAAAAGATGGATGTCCTCTCTCCCTGGTGGTGGTAAAGAGGAACCTTTAGTACTGTTGCCTTTATTTGACACTTAGACCATTTTCATTTCCTCTCAAATGCTTTGCGATTCCCAAAGATGGCATTTGTCTTCTGCCTGTACACAAATATGGATAACCCAAAGATATGTCCTACTTCGTGGAGTGAATTAATTGGCTCAGGCTTTAGGACTCCAGGCTCTGAATAAGTTGCTACAGCAAGACTTTCATCTAAATACTGTGTGACAGGGGGAACTGACAACTGATTTAAATGTTTTGAGCTTCTCTTTAATATACTGGGAGGAGATGTGCTTTTGAGACAACAAGGCTATTCCTTCACCTTTCTGGTGGACTTCACAAAAATATCAGGAGATAGACATTCTGAGATCATCCAATATCTTGAATGGAAAAGCAAGAGAGGTGAATCTTTAAGAAAAAAGGACTTTATTCAAAACATTTTATAATAACGGAAAACAAATTTTTAAAGTTAACACAATTTTTAAAAAATTTAACAGCTTAATAACACCCCTCCCTCACATGATTATCATCCTTCAGACTATCTTTTTCAGAGAGCTATAATTTTCACTAGTTACCATTGTCCTTTGGAGTGGAAAAGGTCCAAATTTGTCATATAAAAACCAAATACATTTTTACAAAAGTCTCAAAAAGAAGCAAAAAAGCATAAGCATTGCTCTTACTCTAAAATTTTTCTGCCTTTTGATTTCAAACGTGTTCTCCATTTCCAAATGAAACACCTTAAAATGCACATTGGAGCAATTTTGCATAAATATTACAGCATTAAAAAAACCTATCAGAAATCAGAAAATTCAGAAGTTGAATGCAAACAAACATGAACACTCAGAATAAGAAATACGAGCAGGATGCAAGGAAGTCTCTCTTCATTTGTAATCATGACTTTGATACCATTAAAAAGTCCCTAAAAATGCATTTCCTATTTCTAGCTTTAGGTCAGAATCCATTTGGAAAAATATTTTGAGGAATTTTAGGCTTTTCCGATATTTCAGGAAAGGCAAAGTGTCCTAACATAATGGCACCCGCGAGAAGGACAAGAAGGACAAATATTTTAGACATGTCATTCTTGTTGTTATGTAGCCAATCTTCATCCAAAGGTTCTGAGTATCTGCCAGAATCTGATTTTCCTGCATAATTTCACATAAGAATTACAAATGAGCTTTTATCCCTTAGGAGTGCTGAGGAAAACTTGAAAATAGACAAGCAGAAAGTTTTACATTTAGAAAAAAAATTAAAACAATTGCAATATATCTCAATATATTTAAATGAAATTCATGAGTTTTTAATGGGGTAACACCACTGATCTCACTGAAGTTGAAGAAATAGTTAGAGACTATTTGCATAAATAGATAGTGGAGTGTTCAGAGACCTGAATTCTAATTCCAAACCCAGTAATGACGTGTACAATTTGTATCAGCCATTTCACCTCTGGCTGTCTCAGTTATCTCCTGTGAAAAATTAGATAATAAAACTTACCCATCTTAGCAAAGTGTTTTGATATCCACAGAGAAAAGAGCTATAAAATTTCAAATTATTGTAACTAATTAGCAATCATTTATCTTCTAAAAATTAAGACTATCATAGTTTTCATTATAAATTAATTCCTATCTGGAAAATGCTTTAGGCTGAAAGAGGATATGAACATTTCCGCTTGTGTTGATATCTGGGTTCTAGTTAAAGAAAGATACTGCAGTGTCCACTGTGCACATTTTTGCGATGGCATTCAAGCATCATGCCAAAGAAAATTTTGAATTTAAGGACTCAGAAGAGGCTCAGGGGGGTAACGTGTCTACTTTGGCTGCAGACTCTGGGATTCATGAGTTGGCTGATCCAAAAAAACTCTTGTGCAGGCTCACCATGACAAAGGCATGCATCTCTCTGAATGCTGATTTTATTTTCCTGGGGGGTTTTGGCAGGTTTTTTTGAGACAGATTTCCTAAATCAGAAAGATTTAAGCCTTTGGATACTGAAAATGGAAATGGTGACAGGTAGAACTGGTGTGACAAGTCTAACGGGCAAAAACACAAGTTAGCAATCATAATTTTTCTGCCAATGCCTGACCAGGGCAGTCTATTTCCCCCCTAGTCCTAGTAAATCAAGACACTGACTTGAAATACTATACCAAATCCACATCAGTGTCATCATTTCCAAGAACTCAGTCAGCACTGAATTCAGGTTTTCCTTGTTCCAGCAGACAGTGCTACAAGCTGTGAATTTCAGCAAAGTTCCATTTTCTTTCAAATTGTGCTCATTCGGGTATATGCCTTCAGTTATTTCGAAACTGAACTGCTTTTTATCAATTTTGCTGTCACACACAATCTTTATATATGGGAGCCTCTCAAAAATTCTCAGTAAATTTGGACATTAAGTGATTTCTCATCTCAGACAATTGTCTCGTTTATTCAAAATACAGCATAATTAAATCAAATGGGTGTTTATTTGCTAACACGTAAACAAATTCAGTGAGATGACACCACTTTCTTTCTATTTTGTCATCCTACACTTTTCTTCTTTCCAGAAAAAAACACGTTTAAATGTGTAAGCCTCATAAATGCAGTTCTTGCCTTCATAAACCTTGTGACTGGCACTTCAACTGCATAAAATACATGAAATTAAATAATGATCAAAATGCAGCCTACAGTTTTACTTTAGAAAACAGAACCTATCTAACAGTTATTTTAAGCTGTCTCTGCCCCACCATTAACTGTTTAGGTGTGCTTAAACGACATCACCTATCAGCTTTTACAACCACAGAAGAGCGATAATCAGTTCTGTCCACTAATTCAGCTTATGTAGAAATAGGGAACTATCACTGCAGAATAAAACTGCAGTGCTATTAGTACCAGCAATAAGCAAGAGACTAAAAAAAAATCTCTACATTGTGCTACTTCTGCACAATTTTATTTCTTGGTTCATTCCAAAATGCGTTAATTTTTTTGTAGAATAGCTTTACCCACTGGTGGGCTTTGGAAAAAAAAGAAGACACTTGGTCTTTACTTCAGGAGAGATTGTATGTTATTCCTTTAGTAGTTTTCATTCCACATGAAGGAACTCAAGTTTGTCCCAAGACTTCCAATCCTGACTCCTCCTAGCACTGCACTCTGAGCCTTCCAGGCTACACTCTCTGCTCCTTCTGACCTGGGGGCAGTACTGGTCTAAAACACGGCTGCAGCATTTGGGTATCGTGAGGGGTGTGTGCCACAGGGAACTCCATACTGATCATCTCTTCCAGGGTGAGGCATCTTCAAGTCCAGCTCTGCTTTGGATGTGTCAGGTTTCTTCCCATCTGCAAAGTCCTGTTTCTTTCACTCACTTTCAAATATGGTCTCCTTAGCACTTCTTTCTGAATCTTTCATTTCTTTTTGATAAACAGCAGACCATCAGCCAACTCTCTCAGCACTCCTTTTAGCTTTCAGACCACATCAGAGTACATCAGCAATTTACGGGGCTGCTGCTGAGTGCAAAATGTGCAAACAGGAAAGTCTTGCAAAACTTACTTTCATTTAAAAAAAAATTAGTCTTTCAGTGCTTATGTACAGGAAGAAAAATATCCAAGTGTAAATCAGGTATAGAAACCAGTGCTGCATGTATACCACTATCCATCAGCATTACTAGAAAATTAGTAATAAAAGTCAGTTTAGGCAATCAACCCAAGACCCCAAGGAAAAAAAAAAATGTACTAGAGAATATGGCTGCTCTTACAACAGCTAGAAGACTTGAGAGCAAGGAGAATAACAGAGGATATCAATTCTCACAGCAGTTAAGTATATAAATTATTTACTAGTCAGAGTCAGAGACAGCAAGGATAAAGCTACAAAGCAGGATCTAGACACATCATCTTTATCACAGGCCCATTGTCTCTCTTCTCCCACATCAGAGAGAGAAAAGACATGGACTGGAGCCCTGCTATTGTTTTCCTCATTATTACTATATTGCACGCATGCAGAGTATTTTCCTATTTAATTAGGAGAAATACATCTAACTCTGATTTCCAATCTTACACGTAAAGTAGCCCTCTGTATGATTCACTTATCCTAGCTCTGACACATGCAAGCAAAAGTTTCAAGTCTCTCAAAGCCTGCCCTGTGAATAAAGGTTACCGGGTTTTTACTAAGCAGAAACAAGAGCAGGTGACATCACCAGTTACTTATTAACTTAGAGCGTAAAGAAAAATCATAACAATTAGTATGAGAGCAGTACCACAAATGCAACAGGCAATAAAACTAACTGCCTCACACACGATGAAGAAAACCCAACAAGTCCCACATTTCAGATGAAGTACGGGATGGTCTATCCCTGCGGAAGGACACTCATTCCTGTTTAGCGGGGATAGCAGAGGGCAGGCACGGGACACCTGGCGCTCCGCAGGGCGGGCAGGGGAGGGAGCCTCAGCGGGGCCCTGGGGAGGGTGCGGGCACAGAGGGGCCCCGGGGGACGCAGCAGCTGTGGGGGCGTGAGGAGCGGGGCTACCGGGGACAGCCCACGGCAGTCGCGGGCCCGCCGGGGGCGGCTGTGCCCGGAGCGGCCGCGGCCTCCCCTCAGCCCCGGGTACCTGGGCCCGCTCCGCCGCCGCCGTCCGTCTCCAGGCAACCGCGGCGGCGGCGCAGCGCCCCGGGAACGGGGCCAGCGGGCGGGTCCGCGGCGCTACCGGGCCAATTACAGGGGATGGTGGGTGTTTTGCTTTGGGTTGTTCGGGTTTTTTCTTTAAAGTAACCTCTGCTTTGGCCACGGTTGCGGGCCTTTCAGAACTTAGCGGGAAAGTTAAATTAGTGACAGGACGAGAGGACGTAGTGTTGAGCTGCGCCAGGGAAGGTTTAGGTTGGGCATTAGGAGGAATTTCTTCACAGAAGGGATGATTAGATATTGGGATGGGCTGCCAGGGAGGTGGTGTTGTCACCGTCCCTGGTGGTGTTTAAGAAAAGACTGGACGTGGCGCTCAGTGCCCTGGTCTAGTTGACATGGCGGTGTTCGGTCACAGGCTGGACTGGATGATCTCGGAGGTCTTTTCCAACCGAACCGATCCTGTGATTCTGTGAATTCCCCACACGTTCTTCCCGCCCGCAGTTCGAAGCGTGCGCTCCCGTGCGCCTCTCGCTTGGGGCGCGCTGCCCCTGGAGGCGCAGCTCGGACGAAACCTCGTGTCTGTGGCCATAACTTCCCATACACCTGGTGCGCTCAGAACATACATATATATATATATAAATTTTATATTGATACAATAAATATGTGTTGTGCAATATATACTTTTCATTTTACATATATATATTTAAAGCAGTTTCTGAAGCTGGCGGCTGGCATTTTGTCCAGCGTTCCGGCGGAGGGTGCAGGTACAGAGGGAGGGGACTGCAGCCGGCGGCAGCGCCCAGCTCAGGGACAGGTGCCACGGAAGGGGAGGGACAGTGGGCGCGACGTCCCCGGGCGGAGAAGGAGGAGGAGAGCGCGCCATGGCCCCGCGCGGGCGCTGCCGGTGGGCGCTGCTGCTGGCCTGGCTGCCGGCCGGTGAGTGCGGCCCGGGGCTCGCTGCCCCCTCCGGGCCCCCGGCCCGCCCTGTCCCGGGACACCCCCGTGGCGCTGGGGCCGGGACTCGGGAGGCGCCCTCGGGTTTCGCCCGGGGTTAAGGTAGCGCGGAGTCGGGGGAGCGGCGGCGGCCCCGCGGGGAGGGCAAGGGGCGGCCCGGTCCGGGCGGGCGCTGTTCCCCCCCGGTGCCCTTCCCTGCCCGTGGGGCTCTCCCGAACTCGGTACGAAGCCGTGCGGAGACGAGTTTCGCTCCCCAAAGGTGCGGCTGACCTCCCTCCTAGGAGGAAGTGGCCTCCTGCTTCCTGGCAGCCTCCAGTATCGGTCGCGTGCGGCCAGCTCGGCTGGGACCTGGGCGCTGGGCACGGCCACGGGGGCGATCCCCTTTGGCCTCTCTCAAGCGCCCACCCGAGCTTTTGCTGCCGGCTCAGCAGCCCCAACCTCTTGGGGATCTGGGGTAGCTGCGGTGCTGCTGCACCTGCTGGGCACCTGTTCGTGTGGGGAGCAGAAGCTCACCTCCGTGCCCACGGGCGGCCTTCAGCCAGCAGAGTTCTCTCTGCCAAGCTTTGAGGGTTGCCTGACAGCTTCTAACCTCCTCTTGGAAATAAAGTGATCGTTTTGCTTCTTGGATGCCTGGGTCTTGGCTGATGATCTGGCTTTAAATACTGAAGTTTGGTTTTTCACAGAGAACCAGGGAAGGACGCAAAAAATTATGGAGGGTATGCTTGTTTATTGTCTTGCTTGAAGCCGTGTTCCTGGGAGATGCTCTAGCCAAAACTTGGCTACACTGGCTCCAGAGATTCGTGCAAAGCCATAGATGTAGCCAAAACTTACTAGGTTGGTAGTGTCCATATTTGTTCTTTTTAACCAGGATAAGAAAGATAGCGTCCTGCAGTGGAGTAATGCAGTCCAAGTTTAGGAACCAGCCTGAATTTCACAACTTTTCCATTTTCTTGGAGGAGGTTAATAAGAAACATTGGACATGCAGCAACATCTGACTATTCTCTGGGGGGAACGGTAGGTTTTCAACCTCTTCAGAAAATAAGGAACTTGCCTTTCAACACTGTCTGTTTTGCAGAACAGAGGTAATGAGAAAGCATCCCTTTCGTAAAGAGATGTGGGTTTTGTTAGTAAAAAAGCACACAGTGATTTTGAGTGTTTTATTCTTGCCAGAGAGATGCTGTTGTAGGAAATTCATGGAAAACGTTCTGTTCCCATGAGCCTTGACAAGTCAGAATTCATATGGGGTTTCATTTAATTGACACTGAGATCAAGGTTTTGCCAATCTTGAGAGTTTGAATTGGTTTCTTGTGATTTTCTGCATTAAGATCCCGGAGTCAGCTATTTCACAGTGAAAGCTGAAACAAGATGTGTTGAACTACAGTGCTTCTAAATAAGAGTAACTGTAACTACCTGTCAGCAGTCTGGACCTTGCTGTGCTACAGCACTGTAAAAACTTGTTTTATCTAGAGGTTTGCACAGCTGTTGGTGTTTCTGTGTTTAAGTGCATGGGTGTATATTGTCTTTTTGAAAAAAGCCTTGGATTCAGGGTTTGCCCTGGCCCTCTCTACGTTTGTGTGGTATTCTTAAGGCAAATGAGTTTGCTCTGCCTGTGCTTTCAGTTGGCTGACGGGGTATCCCATTTCAAACCAGAAACTAAGCAAGTACTGCATTGACAATACTCTACTGCAGAACGACTTGTTGAGGCAGCATTGCACCTCTGCAGCATCTTTTTCCACAGTGTGGAAACTGTGTGAGCTCATATTTGCCTGGAATGTAGTGTGGAGGTGCAGCCTAAGAGGACATTGAATGATGCTTGACAAAGAATGATGCTTGCAGTTGTGGTCCAGATGTTACTACATAGTAGTAGCAACTTGTTCTCTTGCTCTTATCCTGAAAACATGGGAGTAGAGGGAAAATCTTTGAATATATGATAAAAATCAAGTGTTGGTTCACAGAGACCTGTTCAGTTGGTACCTTCAAGCCTCCCACTTTCCTTCCTGCCTTTCCTGCTGTCATGCTCCCCAGTTAAGAAGCAACTAGCACAGCACTGCAGTCCCTGCCTGGTTCTCTGGCATGTACTCGAAACAGGGCATCCCACACTTGCCCTGCACTGTTTGTATTCCCTTATCAAAGGCAACTGGCGATAACTTGCTATTGTTAATGACAAGCACAATTTACGGTACTATCAAAGTTTAAATAAGATAGAGATGTTTCTGGAGTATAGCTAAACTACAGCTAGTGAGAAACTTTGTAAAACCTCCCTGAGTGTGTGCAGCTGCTTGGATAGAAAGTGCTGTGGGGGTTGTTAGGATGAGTACATAACAAATACATAATGATAGCTTAATTAAAAAGGAAAAAAGGGGGTAATTGATGTGTGCTGTTCTGAAGTGTTGATAAACAATTAACTACAGTGCTGCAGCCTGAAAGTTGTATTGTCTTAATCCTGGTCACCACTAGATAACATTCTGATGAGTGTGTTAGCAAGGCCTTGATAAAATTCATATACGAACATATAGCACTGCAGAACTTCTCTGGTTAGGATTAAAAGCCAAGGGAGTCCCATCCTATGTGCTTCTGGGACAGTTTTCCCCATATAGAAGGAGTACACAGAGTGAGATGCTGCATAATGGCTACTCATGCTTTGGAGAAAATAATTCAGTCCATAAGGTGGGCCAATGAAGCTTTCTTCTGTCAGGGAAAGATGGAACTCAAGTTCTTACCAGGGTTTGTAACCCTGGACTTCACTGGAGGGCCTGGGAGGTATCTAGGTGCAGGTCCTGGATGGGGCCAAAGGAGATGTACTTGGATCGTTGGTCTGGTGCAGATGGTGTGATGGGAGGCCTGAGGAGTCTGTGGGCTGACGGCCTGCTGTGTTCTTGTTTGCAGGTTGCCTCTCCCTCCTGGTGACAGTGCAGGATGTTGAGCGCTACACCACCTTATTCGCCACTGTCATCCTCAAGTGTGACTACAGCACCTCAGCGCAGCTGCAGGACGTGGTGGTGACCTGGCGCTACAAATCCTTCTGCAAGGACCCCATCTTTGACTACTACTCAGCCTGTAAGTGTCAGGCTCTTCTTCCAGGGCGTCCCCCTTCAAATGGGAAGAAAGAGGAGGGTAGACTCACTGGGGTAGTACAGGCTTTTGACCACTTCCTATGCAAAAAGCAGATGGTGGCATTTCCCTGCACTTCAAGGAAATGCCACTCCATTGGTCATGTCTGGGATTTCCTTTGAAGTGTCAAGGCCTTATGAGATTGTAGAAATCCCATCCAAAGCAGCTCTTTTGTCCTCCTTGTCATCGATTCAGAATACAGGGCAGTTCAGCCATGGTTGACACAAGTCAATCTTGGCAGCCCCATCTTATGATTCAGCATGCTGGAAAGCAAGGGCCCTGCAACAGGTAGGCTTTAGGATTCCATGGGGGATCTATGATTGGAGCTGGATACCTGTGACCAGATGTTACTGATTTTAGGAAGTAGAAGAAACACATGCATTTTAGAGCGCATGAAGACTTCTAAGTAATAACATTTAGTAGTGGTGGGAGCACTTCATGTGCAGACATTCTGGTGCAGGCAGCCTTAATTCAGGGGTGTTCAATATGGTACACAAACCGCATCCCAGGATAACCACTTGGTCAAAAAAGGTGATGATCCCACTGTGTTTAGTGTTGGTGTGGCCTCCCCTGGAGTGTTGTGTGCGGTTCTGGGTCCCAGGATTTAAGGATACTAAGGTACTTGAATGCATCCAGAGGAGGGCAATAAAGCTGATAAAAGGTCTGGAAGACACATCCTGTGAGGAGCAGCTAAGAACTTTGGGCTTGTCTGGTTCAGGAAAAGGGAGACTGAGCGGTGACATCATTGCTGTCTACAGCTTCTTGAGAAGGGGAAGTGAAGAGGGAGGTGCTGATCTCTTCTCCCTGGTATCTAGTGATAGGATGTGTGGGAATGGCTCAAAACTACATCAGAGGAAGTTCAGACTGGATGCTAATGAGCATTTCTTTGAGAGAGTGGTCAAGCACTGCAACAGGCCTCTTAGGCTGGTGGTCGATGCCCCAAGCCTGTTGGTGTTTAAGAGGCATTTGGACAGTGCCCTTAATAAGATACTTTACATTTTAGTCAATCCTGAAGTGATCAGACAGTTGGACTAGATAACCTTTGTAGGTCCCTGCCAACTGAACTATTCTGTTCTGTTCTATTCTTTGTAAACCCTGCAGAATGTTTAAGTGGCCAGCCATAGCATAACTGTACACTTAGAACTGAGCTCACAGTGGGTGCTTGGTGCCCAAACTCTCCTTTATGCAGTCTGGATGGGTTGGGTAGGCATGTTACCAAGTGCTCTACAGCCTAATCCCCAAGCAGGTGGGTCCCTGGCTCAGCTGATCCCAGCATAATGTGAGTGCTTTTAGCCCAGGCTCAAGCTAAGAGTCCCCAAAAGGGACTTTGTGCTCCATTTTAGGTAGATCAGTGGAAGAGGCTTTGACAAGCTTTGTCCTCATCCCTCTTCACTGCAAGCCCTTTACAGAAAATGCTGACTGAATCAGCTGTCTCCCCAAATCTCAGCTCCCAAATACTTGGAAATTCAGTGTCGGTTTATGATGTGAGTCTGTCAGGAGAGTATTGTACAGAAATTGCCTCTAGTCCTCCATTAATTCTGTTGGGTGTCTTTACACGTAATCCTTAGCTGGAGTCAGATGATGGATTATTTTCTGTCTTTATGAGCTCCACAACATTTAATGGGATACAGGAGGGAAAGGGAGACAATCCTTAGAGCAGTTCATGTATGTCTGGAGATTTTGTTTGGTAGATAAACACCCTTTTGTTTCAGTTCTAGGACTCCTGGGTGTTTTATGACTTTTTTCCTTTCAGCTTCATACTGAGAGCTGCCTTCCAGCCTACCACCATTGTCTTCTTTCTACTGTTGTTCTTTCAGTTGTGAGTACAGGAGGCATCTCCTCTGCAGCTCCTGCGTTCTCAGAATCTCTGCCATTCCTGTGGCTCCACCTCTGTTTGTTTTTGAGTACTCCAAAGCAACTTACTGGTTTGAAACCATGGTTTGTATTGCTAAACAAAAGCAATTGCACACATGTACTCAAGAATTTCTCCACTGCCCACAAAAGGATAGAAATTGGTCTTTTGAAATAACTTTTGACATCTCTTATGATGTGTGTTTGTAGCATACCAGGCTGGTTTAGCCCTTGGCCAGGACCCCTCTAACGACTGCAATGACAGCCAGCGGAAGGTGCGCATTGTCATCCAGAAATTCGGGCAGAAGGACCCTGTGCTGGGCATTGATTACCAGCAGCGGAAGATCACCATTCAGAACCGTGAGTGACCTCCCAGACAGGCAGTGAACTCAGGAGCTATCCAGTATCTGGGTCTGCTAAGTGAAGAGAAGTATAAACATGGCTAATGTCATCTGTAGCTTACATACTCCATATGGCAGTGGAATAAGAGCAGGGAAAGGCCCTGTCCCCAGCTGGCCCAAGGGTGTTGGAGGCACTACAACTTAAGGCTGAGCTGAGGATGCCAGAGCATTTTGCTGAAGAGCACAACAGCTGAGGAGCTCAGAGGCTAGAAAACATTTCATTCTTCCAAGTACTGCATAATTGTCCAGGTGTATTATATGCTCCCTGCCATCCATGGAGCAATAGATATTGCTCCTGCCAGAAGAGCTATTGGGATTGCTGACCTAACAGGGACAGTGATCTGTGTTCCAAAACCAGTAGGGTTGGCTTCCAGCAACACAGAAAACACGGAGTGGCAGTGAATAGGAGTTCTCAGTGGACTCAAGTGGGATTGTTTGAAGGTGATGGCTATGCTTGGGAAGTGGGGAGATGCAGTACTCTGTGTCACCTGCAGGCAGAGGGCTCTTTTCGGGTGGAGTCTGAAAGTAGTGTCTGTCAATCACAAATAGCCCACTGACCTCTTAGTCCCTCTCCCACAGGAGCAGACCTTGTCATCAGTGAGGTCATGTGGTGGGACCATGGCATGTACTACTGCACTGTGGAAGCACCAGGAGACACCTCAGGTGATGCGGACAAAGAAGTTAAGCTGATTGTTCTCCGTAAGTGCCTGTGCTTTATTGCCAAGATATCTCCTCCCCTTCTCTTCTTCTCTACCCCAAGACATCTCCAGCAGTGGAGAGGTGCTCAGTAATTTACCATGGCCAGATACATCAAGATCAATCCTTTTTCTCTCTCCTTTTTTCCCACAGACTGGCTCACAGTACTCCTCATCATTCTCGGTGGCCTCCTCCTCCTTCTGCTGATTGGGATATGCTGGTGCCAGTGCTGCCCCCAGTATTGCTGCTGCCACATCCAGTGTGGCTGCTGTCCAACACGGTGCTGCTGTAATCAGAAAGGTGAGGTTCAAGCAAATGTGCATCCATTTATGGCTTCTGTCAAGACAAAAGCTTGACTGGGAGCTTGCTGAGCTTCACGTTCTCCCTTCTGCTCAGCATCCATATAAACTGAGACATTTCTTTGACCAGTGTGACCTCCGTGACCTGCTAACCTGAAGTTAGAGGAGGGGATCTTGGATACACGGAATCTGTCTTGCTCTTCTGTGTCCCACTATCAGAAGTTTCTCCTTACTCACACCTTGTTACCAGCTTCTCTCACACCATCCAGGGCACAAACAGTTCTCTTGTCTGAGTGATTCAGGACTTCTCTTTCCTGTCTTGTGGTTCATGTGCCTCTGTGTGTGAGAAAGGCAAGCAAATACCTTGGTACTACTCTCCAAACTAGCCTTACTTTCAAGTGTGTTGCTCTGAGAGGAATTACATAAAAATTGGAAATTTTTTATCTGCATGTTTTCTTCAGAGCTGTTCCTTCTACAAGAAAAAGGTTTTGTTTGGTTTTCTTTGGGGAAGGAAGTGAGAAGAAAGTAGAGAAAGATGGTCTCTTGCTGGTCAGCCTTGCAAGTGCATTCTGAAGTTTTGAGGGTCAAAAGAAACTTTGTTGTGTTTGCTTTTAAAAGTAATAACGTTTCTGCAGCCCAACCCTGTTCTTTTAATAAGGCTACTGTTTGAATTTTGGCTGTTAAGTTCATATAACCTCTGCATTCCTGTAACTGAAACTTGGTTAGCAACAAGTAGACTAGAGCTCCTGAAGCTTACACAGTCTGGCAGTAACAACATACAACAAATAAGTTTATTTATCATTGAAATAATCAGATTCTTACCCAGATGCTACAAGGAGAATATTTATGAACAAGGAGCTCTGTTTCAGTTTTAATTTCACTTTCAAAACAGCTATTTAGTATACCTTGGGTGTTAGTAAGCTGTGAGACTTTTAGATTTAAGCTTAATTTGCTTAGCCCTTGCAAAGAGTGAACAGAACATCCCTTTTATTGCTAAAAATAAAACAAAACATTGGAGGCTTTACAGGTTGTCGTGTGAAATGTGTAGTGTTGAGGAGGCTATGGAAATTTGGCAGAAAAATTAGTTTCTGTGAAGGGGGAGAGAGGTGATGGAGATGTGAGACTCACACCTCCAGAATTCCTAGTTCTCAGAAAAAAGAGAGTCAGAGTTTGTGTGAGCTCCTTTCTGTTTTTCTGTGCTGCGGATTATAGCTCCCTCCAGACTGCTGCTGTTATTTCCTGCCTCCTGCTAAAGAGGAGATTCTTGCAGGGTTCTCTAAACCTCTCCGTGTTCATGAGAGAAGGTACAGACAAGTCCGGCCTCCTTGACTGGATGCTGGATTCTGTGTCTGTAATTTCCATCCAAGCTGCCTGCCCTCTTTATCCACTTTGCAAGGGATCCATGTGTCTGCTCCTCTCCCCTAATACACACCTTCACTTCATCCTGCCTGACTTACCTGTTTTGCACTCCAAGAAATGAACTGGAGGCCTTAAAAAACACAAGAAGATAGATTCAGGGGACATCTTAAAAACAGTGCTAAGGAATAACATTTCACACAACTGAAAAAAGGCAGAAATCCTCACCTGCTGTACGATCAGTGTGTGAGTGCTTCCTTCCCCGTTGTTGGCCACTAGAGGACAGCGTGGATCTGCTGAATAGTCAGAGGTGCCAGTGAGGCAGGATAATCCTGGGTGCTGTGAATCAAGCCATTAACCAACATGGGTTTGAACCGAGCAATAAAAGAAGTGCATTGTTTGAGTAATTCAGGATTGATGTACAGAAATATTAGACATGCCCCAGGAGCAAGCCAATTACATTCCCCACGGAAAGCTCAGAGAAAAGCCCATCAGGGTAAATATACGTATGACCTCCTTCTGGTCCTATTAGTTCCTTTTCTACTGTGGACTTCTTCCAGTAATGAATCAGGGAAAAATAGGATATACTTGCACCTGGGTCTCACTAAGTTGGAAAATATTTTATTTTTATAATTGGCCCAGCAGCTGTTAAAGTCTGTCAAAGGTGAAGAACAGATTTTTCCAACAGAGACTAAGTGGAGGGAACAACACAACATTCTGTCAAAGCAGGTAGGAGTTTTGGAATTAGGGTGAATCTGACCTTGCTCAGATAAATATGTTCACTTTAAAAAGATCTGTAACTTCCATTTGGCAGACGGGGAATCAAACTATATAACGGATTCAAACTGGAAGGCAAAGTATCTGGGGAAGGAAGAAGGGCTGATGGTAGTGAAGGAAGACCAGGGCTAATTCTGGATTTGTTCAGCTGTAGGGAGAGATCAGAAAATGACAGGGACAGGATGACTTTGGTCCTAGTGACAGCCTTCCTACCTTAAGAGGGAGAATGCTAAGCAGATATGCCCACAGATGCTGGACCTCTCACTCCTCATGCACTCAGCAGGCTCTAGGACATTCTCAACGTAATAACTGGAGGAATGGGAGAGGGAGACATAAAGCCTTCCCCTTCTATTTATCCCTTTTCTTTGTATTCTTTCTCTCATCCTCTAAGTTTGAACATAAACTGGAAGGAAATCCCTTGGGATAAAAAAAAAAGAAGCAAGTTTGACCTAAAGTTCTTGGAAGGTGCTACCTCAGACCACACAGCTTTGAAGATATCAGATTATTAGGATTAAAATCCCTGAAATTTCCATCTTTGTAGTTCCCTCTGGTTGAAGCCAGACTGGGGAGGGGGAGGGAGTTTGCAGTGGAGAATGAAGTGGAGCTGCATGAACTGTGGAGAAAAGGAAGGATGTGTGGAGAGGCATGGTCAGTCCCTCTTTTGCTGCAAGTGGTGCTCTGGATAAATCCAATTAAACAGCTGAAGGAGGACATGTTTAATAACTGGAGTGCTACCTAAAGTGGAGAGCTCAGTCCCAAAGAGCATGCCGTCTAAATGCTGCCTACTGCAGAGAACCCAGGGGACAGAATTAATTGGAGCTTAGCTGTAGCCTGGTTTCTTAAAGAAGCAAATCTTATGCAGTCAACTTGTCTGTCTATCCCTTGTCTCTTTCCCTCCAATAGCTTTTAATTTCATAAGCCAACTTCAGCCAGATTTATCAGACGGGTAAAAGTCTCAAAGGCAATTATGTTCCTATCTGGTTTTTGAACTGTAATGTTCTGTTCATGCCTGACCAAACAACAGGCTGCAGTAAAAGTCTGTCACTTCTGAAACTCCAGAAAAGCCATAAAAGAGAAATTTTGCAAAGGTGCTGTTGCTGAAAAGCTTCACCCAGTAATGACAGACAAACCAGGCTTTGTAAGGTCAGGGACTTGCAGAATTTACTTGCTTGTAAACTTACGTTTTGACTGTTTGTGGTAGAAGAAGTACGTTTCTATAAGATATTTTTAGGTATTCCCCCAAAAGAAGCAGCAATGAGCTATGGTTTTGAAGGCAAGTACAGTGAGCTTGTCTGTGTACAGGAGAAGAGCTAGAAATGCTGAAAAAAGGGAAGTGAAATTGGAGTCTGACCCCACGAATAGGGGTCTGGAGTTAGCAGTACTAGACACCCTGTGAAAGAGAGCAATTTCCACTGTTTGCTCTTTTGGCGCACTGGACGTTGCTGTTGAGAACAGGAAATTTAGTTTGTTCACCAGTTTGACCACACTGTCTTAGGGGATTCAATTTTAGCAGTCATTCTGAGGTAAATTACGGAGTGACAAGAAGAGTGGTCAAAAGACTAGAATGGGAAAAACAGGACAGTGCACCTCTGAGTGCCGTCTTTGTGAAACAGAGAGGAAATGATGGAATATAGAGTGGAAAATATGATCTGGACAGAACCCACATAATGGTGGCAAGGAAAGGTCTCATTTAGCTGGAAATCGAAGCCAAAAGGAGAAAGGACCAATGATGAGCTGAAAGAATTTTGAGAGAGAGAAAACTTGCAAGTCTTGTTGTATGAAACACTATTTCCCACCTTTCTGCAACTATACACGTAATGACAGGGCAAGTTAGAAGTCTTACCTTGGTCATGTGCTCCGTACTTAATCATAGTGTTATTTGTTCCCAGTTGCTGGGACTGGAATCAGAATGTTGGGCAGCAAAGCTTTTCTTCTGTTTCAGGTACTTTTTTTGAAGATGTACAACTTTGTATTGGAATCTCCTGTGCTCTGTTTTACCTTTTCCATAGGGCGGAGAGAGATTTTAATTTTGTGAACTTCCTGTATCCAAAGGCTACAGCCTGTGAAGCAAAATGGTATGTGATCTGCAAGCTGTGCCCTCTGGACAGGTGCTATAAGCTTTCTTTTTCTTTTACAGTACTGGAACGGCACCGGTTCATGAAGCGGGCTCAGGCACTTGCACCCTGGTTATCACCCAACATGTTCTACGGAGCTGGCGACAGGAACTCAAAACTTTCCTCTTACCAGCTGAACCCTCTACTGCAACAAGGTGAGACCATGGGCATCATTTCAGAGGGAAATCATGATGAGAAACAGGTAACTTCTTCGGGAAGTTCAGCATTGAGGCTTTAGCCTCTCTACCAGAAAAGAGAGAAGGATGTTCCTAGCATGACTGCATGACCTAGAATGACAGCTCTGCCACATCTGCAGTGCACCATAGACTTGCCTGGGTGCATAAAAATATCCTCTTATCTTAAGCACCTTTCTGGGCTCAGTGCTGGGTGAAGCAGTTTAACACTAACTAAGGTGTATCTGTGCTATACCCCAGCGACTGCAGGGTAAATATACCCAGCTTATCTTGCTTTGTGTGGCAGAGGAGGGTACTGTGTCTTTGTTCTGCTGTGGTCACGGTCAACTCCTTATAGCCAAAGCTGACATGACAAGTGAGGTGCAGTTTGTTTGAGTTCTTATCAAATGTCTAGTCTTCAAATGATTAAGGGCAAACTGCCTTCTGTGCAATAGATCTAGCCTGCATGCAGCAAAAAATGAAGGACTCTTTAATGAACCAGGAAGAATTTTCTTCTTAATTTGCTACTTATATCCGTACATACGTGTGCGCATATGTATAAAAATTTCCTTTTTTAATTTTCTTTTTCTTTTGCAATATTTCTTTCAGTTCAACAAAATATAAAAGGAAACACTATGATCTTTCTCTGATTATTTGTAAATAAAATATGGTGTCAGTGCTGTAGGGAAAAAATGTTCCTCTAAATACACAGCCTATATTCCCGGATGTGCTGGACTTCTTACCTCTGCACTGCCTAAACCATGTTAGATCATGCTGCAGCTTATTAGTTACTACTCTTTGCACCATACCTCGTTTGGTCTGGATGTGCTGGTTGTGGTGCCAAAGACTTGTGCAGCTCTTGCAGTGAGGTGGAGCAGGAGAAGAGAAGGAACTCAGCCAGGATCATGAGTGCAGAAGAGCCCTCTCTGTGGTGTTTTCTCTTGACTTGCTGCGTTCTTTTGTGCTTTTATCCTTAGATGTGTCTCTGCAGAACAGTCTTCCACTGGTGCAGCCACAAGCTCAGCTCTCCCATAACAACGGTGTTTTGGACTACCTGGAGTCTGAAATCCAAAACCTGAACATGTCCCAGCTGCGGCCGCCCTCCCACCAGCGGCAGGCTGTACAGCCCAGCTTGCTGTCCTCGCTGGGCTCCGACATCGTGCCACCCCCTCTTGCCGACCACGTCTCCTCCATCCATGGGAGCAGCAACTCCTCACGGCCGCAAAGAGCTGCCCGCACCCCCAGGCCCTGGGACTCTGCAGAGGATAGAAGGGAAAACCGGAGGTGGCCCTTACCTTCCAGTGGAGATTCTCATTCCAGCTACAGTCAGGAGCCTTGGGACAGGCAGAGAGAGGATCATCCTCAGAGGCAGAGGACAGGTGGCTACAATGGCAGGCCCCAGCACTCCAGACGAGATGTGTCACCCCCACGCCAGGCTGAGAGGGGTAGGAGCAGCAGCAGCAGTTTCTATCCGGAGGAGGCCAAGGAGCGCTCCAGCCACCATCGTGGTGGGAGGCAGGAGCCCGGGGGGAGGCGAGAATACGAGCACCATGCTGGGAGGAGCAATTACTCCGGCCAGCGGCGGCACAGCTACTCCCCGCCTTCTCGCAGGGGCTCGTGGAGCTCCTCAGAAGAACAAGTCCGTGTCCCGGTGTCAAACCGCAGGCGGAGGCACCGCAGGTCCCGGGAGTGGCCAGAAGATAAACCCCCCAGTTACCGCTCCTTAGAAATCATCCCAACCCAGGACAAGAAGCACAAAGGCAACGCAGGAACCCGCTCGGTGAGTCAGCTGCCTTTGTGCTTTCCCGTCTAAGGGAAAAGGAGGGGTTTAGGGAGCGAGAGGGAATGTTAGCTGCTTTCTGTAGCCTGTTGTCTTTCAAACAGAGGCCAAGGAGCAAGGGGTGCTCTGCACAGCATGGTTATGAAGAGGCTGCTGAGTACCGTCTTTTTGACTTGCATTGCCTGGATGCAGTGTGTTCAAGGACAAAGTAAAAAGTCAGATCCTCCCTGGAAGTGTTCAGTGTCAGGTTGGATGGGGCCCTGAGCAACCTGGTATAGTGGAAGGTGTCCCTGCCCGGGGTAGGGGAGTTGGAACCAGGTCATCTTTAAGGTCCCTTCCAACCCAAACCATACTACGATTCTGTGATTCTGAAATAAATTAAGTCCCCTACAGAGTGACATGTTATATTCCTGTCCCCATCTAGAGGCTTTTGGGGTTCTGTGTATATATTGGTGTTAAAATAGCTGTTCTGGTACTGACTGGGGAGAAAGCACTTCCAGACTAGGCAGCAGCATCCATCCCTCTGTAACCCTCTCTGGTGTTGGTTTACTTCTGATTTCTTTTAAAATGTGCATGGTATTTTTAAGATGGCTCATATGGGAAAACATCCAGGTAAGATGGCTAAAGCTACATGAAATAGTGTTTAAGGTCATGGGTGGCATGGATGAAAAACGTGGCGTTCTCCAGGCCAGGTGGAAGAGGATGACTCTCTTGTTGGGACTCCTGAGACCTGAACGTACATTATATGGACAGTGAACAGCTACTGTTCACAGCTCTTCTTGTCAGTTTGCACTGGGATTAGACTTCAGGTAGCAACCTAAGTGTGAAAATCTTCATATCCAATTGCTAATTTCCAAATTAGACAGTGTATTCCCCCTGAAAAAATGAAGATTCTTTTAAATCAAAAAACGTTAAGTGTCCCTTGTCACACGTATGCAGAATTTTATCAGGTGGGAGTATTCTGAGGGGCTTTATGTTGCACATTACCATTTTCCCTTCTGTGTTGTGGAAGGAAGTGCAGTTCTGGTTCCAGCTGGGATGTGTATATGTATGAATGGTTTTCGTTACGGTGCTTAGAGCAGGTAGGAAGACATAGGATTTTCATTCATTATTTCTTGTTCCTGAATATTTTATTTTCTCTTGCAGGACAGAGGAAGTTCCCACAGTGGAAGAAGCATAGTCATTTAATGTCAGTACTGGAAGAACTAAGATTCCCACTGGACTCCTCCTAGTTTTTCTACTGTTTAGTTTGGGATGGCTGCTTTTGATTGAACAGACAAACAGCAATAAAACAGATGTAGCAGCTTCCCCTTAGACCTACAACTCTGAAGAATATTGGTCTAGTGCCATGAAAGCCATACATAACCTATTTTTATTGCTGTGATTTGGAAACTTAGGTTGGGCTAAGTTCTAATGGGCTGAGGTTCGTTGAAAACGTTGTAGTAGAAACAGCAGATTTTTTCAGTAAATAATGAATTCCCAGTCTTTAAAGAGAGCTACTAGTTCTCTTTATTAAGTGCTGTGGCACTGCAAGGAGCCCAGTCTGTGGAATGGTGGTCCTTTGCACACCAGTTACCAGAGAAAGGTTCCAATGTTCACAGAGTTGTAAAGTCACAAGACAGTAGAATAATTTAGATTGGAAGAGGCCTCTGGAGGTCATCTGATCCAGTCCCCTGGGAGCCTTGTGGGGGGAGGCACAACATCTTTCTAAGGCCCTTTGTTGTGCTTCAGAATGTGTAATGTTTGTTGCTTCTGCCTGGCTGTTCAGCATAGTCGGGACAGTTGCTTCCTTTTGTCCCCACTAAGCCTCTCTCCCAAACAGGAAGATCACGGTGTTGGAAGAACATTGAGTGCCTTAATAAGGTCTCACTAGCATGTCTGCAGATTGCCATCCTATCTGCTGTTTACTGACTGAAACAACCTGTTCTACTTTGAGCTTAGACCTTAGTGCCTTAAAAGATACTTGTTCTAGCCTTTCATCCAGACTTGAATTTATTTGTAAACTTAAAGGGCTAAATTTACCAAGCCTTGTCCTTCCCTACAGGGACTGAGCAAAATATGACTACTGTCCTTTACATGGGACCAGAATTTCCTTCAGCTCTAGGAAGCATGGTTTTATGGAAGCATGGGAATATATCTTGCCTAAGCCGTGTACTCTTTTCCATACATTTTATATTCTCCCTTTCCTCTCCATGCCATGTATCATATACATGGGGTGGGATAAAGGGATCTGAAGAAGTCTTACAGTCACCATTTTTACTACTGTCCTTGATCTTCACCCTTACACTTACACCAACTCTGCATGCATTGTGCATCTGGTCTGGAGCTGGATTGTAAGGTTTCCTCAGTTCTCACCCTGCAACTAGAACACAGAATTTCTCTATGCCATTTCTCCTTGAGGTGATTAATCCACCGTTTTAATTTAAAATGTGCTGGAGAAAGAGAAGCTCTCTGGATGCTGGCTGCTTCCACAGGAAACTGTCTTGCCAGAGGCACTTCTTGGATTTAAGAGACTCCACGGTTGGCAAGGAGCTTTTGGAGAATCTTGTGAATTATTTTGTAACCCAGAGGCACTGGAGATTGGCCAGTACCAATAACTGTCTTGCCTAGCTTCTTTCCCAGCCAGTGCCACATGGGACCCTTGCTACTGTTTGTTCTTTAATGTCCTGATTGCTGACGTGCTTATGCTTTTCCTTGGAAGACTTGGAGAGACTTTCGCTTTGTCCACCTCCTTTTTTTTCTTTTCTTTGGACAGTGATGGGTAACATCACCCTTTGAAGAAATGATCCTAGTTGGATATCTGATGCAGTTGGTGGTCAACCCAGGGCTAGTACAGAGTGCTCATCTTCCTACAGTTTCTTGGCTGAACGTGCTTATTTGTAATTCCTGCCTATGGAGATAAAGCAGGAGGACCAACGAGCTTCTCTGGTTGACTTTGTTTCAGAACTGGAGGCCTACTATTTGAAGACAGAGGGTCTCTTTGCCCACAGTTGATGGCCTTCATAAAAATAAAAAAAAAAGAGCTAAAAGAGATAAAAGACTAACTCCAGATTTGAATTCAAGAAAGGAGGGCTGTAATTAGCAGAGTACTTGTCTGCATTAGGCCCAGACTTGAACAATGTGAATTGACCCATGAGTCACATTTGAAATACAGGGAATTGTGTTTGCAGAACTTGCAAAACTAGTATCACTCTTCAATCTGTTTATCAGCTGCTGTCTGTGGGTCATTTTTTTCTTACTTTATGACATGCTGAGGATTTTATGAACCACCTTTTTGTACAATGGACTAGTATTTTTATTAGTTAAGAGGCATTTATGATGACTGCAATGACAGAAAATTTTGTGGGGCTGCTTCTTCCAAAACTAGCAACCAGTTTTGACATTAGCTTTACCCTCTGCTGACTTTTAGCAGATAGCCAGGGCCCTGCAGATTCTACCCTTGGGAGCTGAATTGGTAACTTGGAATTTGACTCTCTCCTTGCGCTTCCGGTAGGTTCATACATCATGCAAGACAACTTTTTCCTGTCCTAGCCCAAATGTCCAGGTTTCAGAAGAGGCTTGCCCCTTCCTCCGTCAAAGAGTACAGGCTATTTGAGACATTTGGTGAGATCCCAAGGTAGTTGCATGGAAGGAGTTCACTTTCCTTCACATTCAAGTGGGTACAAGCCAACACATATCCAGCAAGTTTTCCCAAGAGCAAGAAGCCACTTGCACTGCAAGAAAACTGAGGTGACTCTCTCTGTAACAGAAGCAGCTGTTGGAGCTGCTGGAGTATGAGCACATTAATGGCAGAGGTGGTGCTTTTTTATCTACATCCTAGGAAGGAGCCCTCCGTCTTTATTTGTTCCTCTAGTCCCCATAATTGAGCTAGGGTGACTAACTGTAGATTTGTGAACACAATTCATGAATTGTGAAGTCTGAAGAGTTTTATCTATATCATACTTGATTTCCTCTTCAGTTACTTTGTTCATGTTTATAGAAACATAGAACAAAACTCTTCAGGGAAAATTTAGTGTATCTCTGTGTTAACTCTGTAACTTCTTAAAGTGTGTCAGAAGTCGATTGGGTGATCCAGCAGGGAAGCAGAAATGATACCAGGCTTACTGGTCTGTAGACCACTGCGGTTCATAGAGCACCAGTTGGTGGGCTGTGAAATAAAAACAACGGAAATCCATCTTTGCTTGCTTTACAACTGCAAGCAGACAGAAAAGCGGGAAGGAAATAGGCTCTGCTTTAGATGCTTATTTCTGATTTTAATTGGCTTTAAGTAAAACCCATTGTAGCAGCATTGCACAGTACAACGTGGACCCTTTTCCAGTAAGATCACAGGGTATTTGACTTTGTAAGAGAGACAGAGAACTGAGCAGCTCCAGTACTGCACACTGAAAGAAATAACAGTAGGAAATATCCTAGCCTCATTCTTTCTACATTGCAATTTATTCATGCTTAATTTTTTAGCCATTCCAAAGAGCTGATGTTCATATGTCAGCCCATTCATGATGGAAAATGTTGAATATTTCACAAATGGGAGTTAATGCTATTCTAGACTTTTGTTCTTCCGTTCATGCTGGAAGAACAAGGAATATACCTTACCCCCAAAGAATGAATCTTCTGTCTCAGATAAAGTGCCTTCATAGCCACTGGCGTTGCCTTAATTTACAATAATGTAATGAGTAAGTGACCATGCCACGTAGGGCCAGATAAGGTCACCCATGCTACAGTCATCTGCTTTCCACCTCAGACCAGAAATGCATAAGAGAGAAAAAATCATGTAATTTTTCTTTGATTAAGAAAGTACTTGCAATATCTGGCTTTCTTGCTTATTTGCAGAGTGCTCTGCCATTCTGGAATATCATTCCAGGAACGGGGGGCAAGGGCTGCTTCTGTGCAATCATTGATCTGGCCTTGGCAAGTGCCTGTTTGGCACTAGAAAGTGCTGAAATGCCCAGTTGCTATCTCTGGGATTGTATTCATGATAGCACTGCCTAAAGTTAGGCTGACTTCAGGGCCGGGGAAGTTGCCTTGTGTGATAACAGCCACAATGCAAAGCTCTTTGGCAGTATGAATTACCACACAGGGCAGCTAAGTCCCTTCTGTTACTACCTCTTGCAGCACATCAGTTTAAAACACCCACTTGGAGCCTCCCATTTGTTGACCTGACATAAGGAAGAAATGACACTTGAGGTTATTTTAAATTAACCCCTACAAGTAATGACTGCTCATTCCTGTTTCTGCTAAGTTTAATGCCTATGATGTGCGTTGTGCTGGTCTTCTGAATGTTACTCCAGCTGTAGAAGAAGATGATGGATGTGTAGATTCTCTTCAATGACTGTCAAGTGTATAATTGAAATATAAGAGAACTTTCAACCAGTTGCTTTTGTGTGTTCTTCCTAGACCGTAAATTGCTTTTTAGTGTTTGCACCAGAAGTGGAACTGAAAAGTCTCTATTCTTATTTCTCAAATTAACCTTTTTACACATCAGTAAGAATCTTCTGTTATTTTTTGGACAAAAATGCAAGATGGTTTGCTTGCATGTGGGATTTTTTTTTTTCTTATTTTGGGACACTTTTTTTTCTTTGTTTTTCTAAGAAAAAAGATCATTTGAATAAATACCTAGAGAGTGGAAAAATGTCTGGAAACCATTGGCAGCCCTCTTCAATGATGCAACTCACTGTAGCTTGGCTGCCGTATCTGTAAAATAAGAACACTTACTCTTTGGTTTTAAAGCACTTGGAGCACCATGAGAGAAAAAGTCTTCTAAAAATCCTGTTTGGTTGATAAATGAAGGTACTGGTTGAGCTTTTCACACTTCCCACGTGACAGTCCTGTAAAAAGTGGTTGACATAAGAATGGAAATCTCTTGGGTCTCACACAGTAGGCTTAATTTCTATCCTCCCCCCAGCTGATGCTCTTTGTAGCTCAGTGTTGCAGCCTTTCTGTCTCTTGCCCCTTGGCTGCATGTGCCAAACACGGGTGATTGGACCTACTAGGGGGACCCAAGGGGCACTTGGAACCCGAGCTATGGGAAAACATTCCCTACAGCAGCAATGCAGCCACTTTCTGACTGGGACTGGGGAGCCTTGGGAGAGGTTACCATAGAATCATAAGAATGGTTTGCATTGGAAAGGACCTTACAAGATCATATCCATCCTGCCCCTGCCTCAGGCAGGGACACGTTCCACTAGACCAGGTTGCTCAAAGCCCCATCCAACCTGGCCTTGAATACTTCCAGTGTCCACAACTTCTCTGAACAACCTCTTCCAGTGTCTCACTACCCTCACAGTAAAGAATTCTTCCTTGCATCCAATCTAAATCTACCCTATTTCAATTTAAACCTGTTTCCCTTTCTCCTGTCAACGCAAGCCTTGGTAGAGGTCTTTGTGTTTCTTACAAGAACCCTTTGAAGTCTTGAAAAGCTGCAATAAGTTCTCCCTGGAGCCTTCTCTCCAGGTTGAACAGCCCCAGTTCTTTTGGCCTTTCCCCGTGGGAGAGGTGTTCCAGTCCCGTGATCATTTTTTGTGCCCCTCTGGACCCGCTCTAATGGCTCTATGTGTTTCTTGGGCTGGCGATCCCTGCGCTGGATGTTCCTCCTGGTAAGTTTTGACAGCTCTCAGGTGTATTCTCATCTCGTCAGCCTGTACAGAAAGACTTGGTCACAGGGAAAGAAGTGTGAGAGGGGTGCACACCTCTGTGCACCATTTGGTTAATGCATTTGCTGTAAATGGAGGGGGAAATGCCAACGGGTGTAACAGCTGCAGGTAAGTGCCAACTGTCAGAGCAGTGGGGTTAGAGCACAGGAGGAGTGGGAGCAAAATTCAGCCCAGCTCTAGCTACTATTAATGTGGAATTTGGTCAGCTTATGAAAGGGGCCTCTGTGACACAGTTGTCTGCAGAAGTAGGGGGCTCAGTGACCCAGAAGCTGCCTTCCACATCTCTTGGGCTCAGGTCAGACTGACCCTCCATTACCAAATCTCAATAACAGGTCCAGAGTCCTCCATAGCTTCTTGCTTGTCCCACTGAGCTGGATGTGCTTGCAAAAGAGCAAATGGGGAAACAAAGCAGGACCTTTGACCCCTTGCTACCACTATATTAGCTCTGCATAAATGCCAGGGTCTCAGATGAGCACCTACCTCAGCTTCAGCCTGAGAAAGAGAGAAAGCAGGACAGGTAAGAGCTGAACTCTGTTCTGGGTGGCATGGACTTTGTGACTGGTGTATCTAGATCATAGACAAGTGAGTGGAGGTCGTCTTCTATTTCGCCCCATCCCCTATTGCAAACCAAAATGTGAGTCCTTCTCACGCTCCATGGCCAGGAATGGTGCTGAAATGGAGGGGGTGGGAATATCTGGGGTGACCTGGTCTGAAGCTGAGTGATGGATGCTCTGTAAGACACTCACAAGGAGGGTCAAGCCCATGGTAGGAATTGCAGAGTTTCAGTGTTGGGAGATACAAAACCTTTTCCCAGGTGCTTTCCCCACATGGAGTACAGGTTCTAAAGGCGATAAAAGCAATCTGTTCATGCTCCTGGGAAAAAAATTTCTGCCTTTTGTGTACACGGAGAGAAACTGGCTCCGGAATTAAAAATCAAGGAAGGGTGATAAAGGAGCAACTGTGCAAATGTCTAGTGAACTGAGTGGTAGTGTGTGGAGGTAATCTGTGCACAGAAGGAAATAAAAATGGATGGAAATCTCCTTACTGTGGGATAAGAAGGAACATTGACTTGTAACCACCTGGTACGGGATTTAGCAAAGCATTCACATAAAATAGACTTTCAGCCTATTTTGCCATTGCAATTCCTATGTTCAATGTTTTCTGCATGTTGCTCTGAGGGATGCAGCTCTCTAATTTGGGGCATAAATCAATTTTAATTTCTAACCACCTTTTTAAGTGCAGCATGTTTGAAAAGCTTGTTTAGATGTAATATCGTATTTTCAGTGTACCAAGTAGCAAATTTTCAATTCTCCAATTCTGAATTTTTTAAAAGACAAAAATAAAGGAAGTCGGATGAAGCGAAATTTTGCACTCACTCACTTTTGGGAAGTTGTTCTGCTTGAGCTACTGTCTGCTGCATTAATCCCAGAGTGAAAAAGACGAGGAAACCTAGTTAGCTAGTTGGGATTTTGCTCAACCAAAGCAAGACAAAGTACTCAGAGCACTGGGTCACTAAGATGATCATTGTATGTGATATACTCACTAGCACAATGTTCTTTAGAACAGTTTACCAATACAAATCAAACAAAGAAATCCCACATTATGAATTTTCCAGTTGTACTTAGGCATGGAGGAAACCTATTTTGACCTCTGGTAGAGGTTTCCTCATGTGCTGAAACAAGGGATTTTAGCCCTCATATAAAAGAACTAGCTTTAACTGTCCATGTTTCTTTGAGCTCTGCAAATTATTATTGTGGATGTTTGTGATTATAAATAAAAGGACATCTTCATTTTTACGCTGCCTTTTCCTCACATCTTCAGAGGAACTGCACCAAGGTCTTCCTGTTCTTGTCTTCATTTATTGGTTAGGTTTGTTGCAAAAATCTGGTGTTAAACCAGCACATTTTATTTCTCTGAAAACAACCCAAACATTGTGCACTGATTCCCACAGGTCTCTCTGTGTAGAGAGCAGAACTGGTACTGCAAACCATGCTGCAATCCAGGGCATTGGTGATAGCTCTGATCCTGCTCCTCAGCACCACTCTCCCCGGTAAGTCTGAAAAGCTTTGCTGTTTGCCTGAGACAAAGCTCAGCTCTGCAAGTTCTCATGTACTGTGAAGTAGGACTGAAGCCCAAAAATTCGGTTGAAGACCATGACTACAGAGTGCTTGACAGCGTGGAACAAGCCAGTAGAGAACTGGCCTGAAAACTGCCCGTACTTGGTGTAAATACTCTGCCAGGGAAGGTCTGTGACTTAGATACCCACAACCGGGTAAAGGGGTGCTGCTGGATGCTGTTAGAGCAAATTCTGGGAAAGGTTCCGAATCTCAGAATTTCAAATCTCTTCCCCTGCACCTGGGGGAAGATACCAGAGACACAAGTGACGTGAGAAGCCTCATGGGGTTTTGCCTTTTTTTCTCAGAAGTGCAGTCAAAGTCCATCTTTGAGAAAGACCGTCGTGAGTTGCTGGCCATCCCTGAGGCTATTGCATCTTACTTCTATGAAGCTGTGAACAAGGTGTCCCCTAAAGTCAGTCAGTTCTTGCTGGATACTGTCCAGAGTCCATCAGTTGTTGCGGCCAGGTATGGAAAGCTTCTCTGTACTGGCACTCCAATAGCCACTTGTGAAAAGGGAGAGGGAGATGTGGGAGAAAGAACAGATCAATCAAGTATCTATATGGGGAGATCTGAGGGGAAGTTAATCAGCAACCAAAGCCTGACGTACCAAGGGAGTGAGATGCTGGAAGGTGGGGTGAGATGATACGGTCTCCTGTGAAAGCACAAGCTCTTCCCAGGGAGGCACATTGTACATGACAATGTTCACAGGGATGGCAGGTACTGCTCTGCATCCATGGGTAGAGAGGGAGGAGGCCGCTGGCTGGTGGGGGATCAACTCCTCTGGAAGGGTGCTGCAGTGCTGGGAGGGGCTGAGTACTCACTGTGCTGGGATCACTTGATGCAAACCACAGACCTGGTTCTAGCTGTGCATATGTCTTGCTCAAGGAAGGGGAATGAGTTTCCTCACAAAAGGAAAAGCATAATCACCCTAGAGACAGCTTGATGTAACTCATGGCACACACATACTGCCTACTCCTGTCTTCTGAGGAAAGCCCCTCTAGGACTGCCGAGGAACTCTGCGCTCTCAGTGACAGGCAGTGTGATAACTACAGCAGATGGGGATTGCTCTCACAGACTTACGTATCTTACCACATACTCTGTTGTCTCCTGCAGACAGAGATTCGTCAAAGAAGCAGCTAAAGTCAGTATAATGTTTGAACAGCTGATTGAAAAAATAAAGAACCTGTGGTACACAAGAGTCCTAGGCTATTAGCCAAATGAAGACAAGTCAGTGTTTCCTGATGTGAGTGTGTAACACCCTGCAGTGTCCTCTTTCCCCCTGCCCCTCCTACGGACCAAGATCAGTCAATAAGACAGAATCGATGCTCCTCTTGATGCCACTAGAGGGAACCCACCTTCAAAGACCAAAAGATGGAAGGCATCTGCTGAAGGCATCTGCTGAAGGCATCTGCTGAAGCCTCCCCGGAAAAAAATCAAGCGGCTGGGCATGGGGAAGGCAATGTAGAGATTGTAGAGCTCTTCTGTAGCCAAATCTTGAAAATTAATTCCTCCTGAATGACTTGGCCATTGCTCCTCAAATAAAAAAATATGTTGGTTGTTACACTTCCTTAAGTTTTTTGTTTGTATTGACCATTACAGAATCCCACTCCCCTTGGCATCCCATTCTGCTGGGAATGTAGCTGTGATTCACAAAAGTGTTTGCAGGCAATGCTAACAAACCCTGAGTGTTCAGTCACTTTTAACTAAGCTCAGATTCCTCTTGGGTGGAGGAGGCACTACCTGAGAACCTTTCAGAGTAGCCACAATTGATTGTGCAACTGATCGTGCTCCTTGGTTAGGTAGGAAGCAAGTAGGTGCACCTGTATCACGTGTCTGAAGATTCCAGATAATTTGGGGAAACAAATGCCAGTAAATCGAACTGTCCATCAACCTGAGCAGGACTTTGGAAGTGTGTTTCATTGGCCAGCCAGAGAGGCTACTGAAGGAGCTTTTCCAAAGGAGAAATGAGTGGAAAATTTCTCGCTATCTTGACCAGTTTATGAGAGGGACACCTATGCCCAGCACTGTGTATGAAGACCTGGCAGGTCCTCATCAGTCCTGTGTAACTGTATCAGCTTAGATGCCCACACTGGACAAAAAAATCCATCTACTTTCTCATTAAGCAAGCAGAAGCAAGTAGGCAATTTTTCTGAAATCACAGTGGGAGACTGACAGAGGCTAAAGCAAGTCCGTTATTTTGTTGGGTTTTTTGTTTCTTTAATTATCAGTCTGATCAGCTACAAGCTTGCACTTAACCACTTGCCTGGAATAAACTCCCCTCATTTTCCATTTTCTTTGTCCCAGCAGCTCCTTGTTACCATGTGCAATCACAATGAAATCAGTGTCCCCATGCAGAGCAGCAAGTTCTTCCATCTCTGGTGGCTTCACCACTTCTGCAGAGATGTTTTGCAGGTTTATTCATTGCTGCTTGTTTTCCTTAGGCAGTCTGTGCTTCTCCGGCCACAGGGAACCCACATGCATATGTGTTATGTAAATGCACCAGTATTTAGGAGAAGATTAAGAAAAGCAGAAGTTTTGGCTGATAAGAACATTTACCACATGAAAAAGCCAGGACCTTTAGCTCTTTTGCTACAGGGATGGTTTCCTTCCTGCTTGTTTTGCATGTGTCTGTTTAATCTCTTTTTTTTTCCCCCAAATATAACACTTATAAGGAGAAGCCCTGCAACTTAAATCCCCTCTTATCCCAGGGAAAAATTCAGAGTTCTGAATTTGCTCAGAATAGAGTTTGTTCTTCTGGCATTTCAAAAGTATTTCTTTCTGAAAGAGTGAAAGTCATGAGTCATATGAAAGAGCCTGAATGTGTTCTTAAGAATTTGGTATCCTGGAAATCAGTGCTTCAGCCTTTTCAACCTACTTGTATGCACTGCCAAAAAGAGTAGGAAAAAGTTTGGAAAGGATAGGGGGGCTCATGTTGCATTTTGAGCCTGTCGTGTGACTTCATCTATGCAACCCAGTGGCATTTCTGTATTGCATCACTGCACAGCAGGATCAGCATGGTGGCTGGTAGGAATTCTGTGCTAAAACTTAACCAAGTTGACATTTTGTCAAATGCACTTCATTATAGCCTTTTGCTTCTTTGCAATCTCCAGAAAATCCAAGCCAGATGACTCCTGATTAGCAGTTTGATGTCTGATTTTAGCAGATGGGCAAAACAGAATCAGACCGTAGATATCTGTGTTTGTTTGTACTCAGTCTCCTGATCATGCACTTAGTTATCTATGCATTTTTATGCTTGAAAAAACTGAGCAGAAAACCTTCCAAGTAGTTATCTCTTGTACAATCTACAACATGGGGCAACCTATGAAGAGCAAAGCAGACAGCCTTCCAATGCCACTTCTGCCCCTGATGTTACTGGCATCCTTTAAGACAGAAACTAGCTGCTGAGGCAGCATTCAGGCTGGGATTGGGTTGGGGGAATAAAAGCTTTTTATCCCAAAAAGGACCCTGGGGCGCATTAATGGGACACATAATGAGAGGGCCATGTATTTTATATATCAATGTTAAAATATTTCATATCTACTCTCAGTTTTCAGTTGGAATAAACAGGTCAATCTGTAATTTCTTTTTAAAAAATGTATAGAAATCAGCTCCCAAGTGATGCCTATTAGAGAGTTCACTGAGTTCTTCAAGATTCTTGGAGAGGCTTCGTAAGTGAAGCATTCATTTCAGTGAGATTCATGTCACAGAAACTTTCTTTGTGAGTAATCATCATTCACTTTGCAGCTTTGGAAAAGCTTGTGGTGTAACTGGTTCAACTGAGTCCATTAAAATGAAATCTTAAGAAATGTCAGGTTTCTGTTGTTTCTGAGATGGGTGGATAACCCCTCGGGTGTTCCTGATTTCTGCAAAAAGCACCCTTTCTTGAAAAGTATTTATGATGGTGGATGCTTCACACCATTTTCAGTGGCTCAGACTGTTGATGGCTTTTACACTTCCTAGCTCCCCTCGCCTCTTTAACACTTGGAAAAATCACTAATTAATGCTAAGGGAACGCACGCCTCGGGCTCTGCGCTGCTTTGAGCAGTGGTTGCTGCCCTTGTCAAAAAACAGCCCAAGTCCTTCAGCGGCAGAAATTCCAGCATAGGATGTTTGAGAAGACAAGGACTGGAAAAAGTAATGTAAAATATTTGAAACTTATGGCTGGTGCTCACACCTACACACACGCAGACATTCCATCTCAGGGTACCGCAGCTTTTGTCCTCTGGTGAGGGCTGTGCGGGCAGGCAGAGCGAGGGGAGGGAGCAGGCTGGGATGCTGGACGCTCACTGAGGCGCAGAGCTGACACCGCCATCGTTCTGATGGTTCTGCCCGTCCCACGGACTTTTGGCAAAGAGGCTTTTCCAGATTTTAAAAGCAGACGCTAAAATCACAAACGGGTTGATTTGTGTGCGCATGGCTATGTGAAGTCAGTAAGGAAAAAAGGCACAAGGATGCAGCGGGTGGCTGCGGGGCAGCGCTCCCTCCAGAGGAGCTCGGTGGCCCGCGGGGAGCCTTGCGTGCCGGGCGAGCGGCCGGGATCAGTCAGCGCCCGCTCCCTTTCGCTCCCCGCCCGCGGTGCCGGCCGCAGGGCGAGCGCTGACTCAGAGCGGCACCGCCGCCGCCGCCGCTTCGCACGCGATGTCGCCGGCTCCCCTCATCCCCCGCATCCTCCCGGCCGCACAGGCAGCGCAGGCACGCTCGGGCGGCGGGAGCTGCCCGCCAAGGACAAGGGGTCCCCAGCCCAGCAGGGGATGCTCGGGGAGGCGGGAGTCGGGCAGGAGTGGCTGGAGGAAGGGAGGAACAGGTTTACGGCCATAATCTCGCTCTTTGGTGCGGCTGGGACAGGTAAATTGCTCCCTGCTGGGCGCCTGACCCCGTGGAAGGGGAAGCGTGTTTCGGCACGGGCCGGGTTGGGGTTGAGAAGCTGCAGCTGGGCCGGCGTTGGGTGGGGAGGGTTTGAATGTTGTTTCTGTAATACACAGAAAGTTTTCGCATGTGTTTGCTCGCTCACCTGCGTGCTCGCCAAAGGGGTGGGGGCTCCTTTCGGCTGGGTGTGTAGCAACCATGCTGCGCTTTGCAGACCCAATTTTGAGACGGGACATAGGGTGTGCCGAATTAGATGATCCCACGTTGCGGATTTCTTTATGTTTAGATTTGGGGGTGATACGCGACTAGGTGACTTCTCAAAGTGTTTCTTTGTGAAATGTTTCTTAAGCAGTTTCTGGGTTTGCTATTCAAAAACCTAGAAAATTTGCAGCACAAGTCCAAGTTAACTGTTTGGCCAGTAGCTGGGGTGAAACTACTTTGTTAAAGTTTCCCAGTGCCATAACGTGGCGGCGTTCAGATGTGCACCACAGCACCAGGTACCACCCGTGTCTCGTGGGAGATGCATTAACCTGCGGGCTGCCATGCCGGGAGCGTATCTGGAAATGGTTTAAAGAACATTTGCTATCAACCCCGAGTCGCACTGATCACTGAAGATCTTAGCAGAATAAATATTTACAAGTACAGCTGCTATACATGTCAGCGAAGAGAATAGGTCGTTTATATTCACGTTTATATTCACAGCTTCCCATCTCCAGGTTTACAGTAGCATCCTTGTTAAATGCATTCAGATGTCGGTTTTGGGGCTGTTTTATTCTCAGTTCACTTGAGAGACAAATCTTCAGATGTGAGGGAAAATGTGTGAGTGACCTAGTGTTCGAAAACAAGTGGATTAAGTTCCCTGCTTAGAAAAACATATACTTCAGGGTTGTTATTTTTTCCTGATTGTAACATATTCTCTTCTTTCCAAAGGCCTCATCATCTCTTGCATTTCTCTGGGGTGCCTGATGTTAAAAGCCCTGCCAGTGAAGGACTGCTTCCTTTGGAGTGGAGCACAGACCCTCCCAGGTAACCTTCCCTTCAGCAACGGCTTCAAAATGCCATGATCAGGTCAGCTTTGATACTTGGAGAGCACAGAACTGCAAAACAGCCAACGTGGCTGTGTGACCTGCAGGACGAATCTGTTTTCAGTTATGGTCAATTAAATCCAAAGTTTTGTTGGTTTTTTGTTGTGGTTTTTTTTTTTTTTTTAAGGAAGGAAACCCACATAAATCAAACCTTGTTAATGGCCACGGGCTGTTTTGTCCTCAGTTTGATGCTGTCTTTCAGCAATTAAACTGCCACTGTGGCTGTTGGCTAATTCAGCCTTTTAAGTCTCCCATATTTCTGAGCTGCTCTGTTCAGCATGAAAGTGGGAAGTCTCCTATTTCTTCTTTTTGGGTGTCAAAAATAGTTGGAGCTGCGTACAATTATTTTTGCAATTAAAGTAACTAATTAAGTCTTTTTTGGTCAGGAAAAAGCTTCTGATTTTTAGATTTCAAATGAGCTTTTAGTATTCTAATGGTAAGGTTGACTCGATAGAAGTCCTATTTTGTAAAAATAACTGGTAGATTTTGCTGAAGGGAGAAAATGAGAATTTTATTTGGAGTTACCTGTTTTTCCAAATAGTAATTTGATACTCCAGAAAAATAAAGATCTATTATATAAAATCAATACATATACACATGACATGTAACACTTTACTATTTATTGCGAAGCAATGCTTCATCCAAAATAGTCATTAATCTGATTAACTGTATTTGCAAAAACGTCATTTGTTCATATAAACTCCATCCTTCTTCTGAGGACTTCTTAACAGTGGTTAGGTTTAAAATTTTTCCACTTCAATTTTAAGCGCCTTTTGCTCCATCACATAATATTGTGAAGGGTTCACCGAGTGGTGAAGGAGAGAGGGAAAGAAATATTTCTCTGTTGAATTGACTCACCATAGGTCAGTAATTTTTGCCTGCTCATGTGCAGTGTTAAAAATATGGTGCAGGCAATTGTCATCTGTAAACCTAGAGAAAAATTCTTGTATCAAAAGAAAAGAACAGTAGTCACGGTTATAAGTTTTTTGGGCAGCTCATAGGCAGCTATCCACCATAGAGGGCTAGCAGGTAATGCAGACATTGCTAACTCGTGTCATAACACATTAAATCAAAATATGAAGCATGAATGCAGAAAGTACTTCAGTTCTTGACACGCATTTGCTCCCACACGGCACCAGGGTTTATGATTGACTCCCCTGATGAAGCAAATCACAGACCTGACTTAAATAACTGAGTAAATAAGAAACCTGGTTTTAAAGCACCTAAATTGGCATGTGGGAGCACGTCTGTTCCCTGAGTGGACTGACTCTGTGTGATGCTAATAGGTGGTTATATCCTCAAAACCCTTCAGCTTTCCTTTTAAAGGAATCTTTGCTTCCCTTCCAGTGTGTGCAAGGAAAGTGTGTGGTTAAAGGGCAAACCTACAAGTTCAAGAGCAAGCAAAAGGAACCTCTGAATAGATTTGCACGGCATCTCATGATTTTCAGTGAATTTTGTGAGTTCTGAGGATAAAGGATGGCTACGTACCCTTACGGGTTTTGACAGATATATGTGAAAAATAATCTATTAAGTGTTTGCTCTTAGTGAAATAGATGATTGACTGCAGTCCTCTCCAGCTGTGCTGGTAAGGCCACTTGTTACAGCATGAGTCAGAATGCAGGTTTGCTTTTTTCAGATAAAAAGGATAAAGATGCATGTCACTATTTGTCCTCTCCATGAACATGAGACACTCAATGTCAACCCCGGTAGTTATCCTACAGCTGTTAGCAGACATTTCAGCCACTGTGTTTTTACACTACAGTTTATCTTGTCCTTACAGCCACAGGAGAAGAGCAGGGAACACAGATGCCCAAAGCAGAGAAAACAGATGCCTAAATCGCCGTGACCTTGTCCTACACTTCATCCAAGTTGCTTAAACGCAATTTAAGGAAGGTGCAGCCAGCAGCAGTATCAGGAAACATAGTCCAGCAGCACAGCTGGGAGCACCTATCTGGATGGCCCCTGTCTGTATGTGAAGCCATAGAATTATGAATTTCATGGGTCTTCAGAGGTTTTGGAGATGAATCATTAGCATGAATTCTAAAAGACACACACTAATCCAGTGGGGTTCACTACTAAGTAGGTAGTCTGGGAGTTAAGATTTTAGTCTTCTCAGTGAGCCAAACCCCAGCTCTCTTGAAGTTAGTCATATAAAATTCCAGTTGATTTTCAACAAAACCGGCAGTTTCCATACTGACTTTAATTAGTATTTATTTGGATGACAGTGGAAATAAGGACCTATAAGCATCATTAGTCTAGTTGCACAAGTACTTAGAAGAGTAGGAGGATTACCTCTCCTTTATGAATCAGAAGGGGTTTCAGATATTTTTAATAGCCTCAGGAAGGTCACAGCCTTTTAAGTGGCTATGCAAAAGTGTGTGTCACAGCACCATCAATGCAGTTGTCAAAACGTGAGTCCTGGGGATTACAAGGGTTGTTCAAGGTTTATTCTGTTCTCTGGCTAGATCAAGTCTTTTTTCCATGCAGCAGCTTTTCTCTGAAATGTTCTCTCACCAAGTGCTAGCTTAGCTTCTCATGGACACCTTGTTTGAATACCTTTCATATCCACCATATACTTTGTTCTACTCTTGACAAAATGAAAAAAAAAGTGCTTTCTTTCTTTCTTTCTCAAGGTCTCTCCTTGTCTTTATTCTCCTAATTTTTCCAAAGCTTCCTTCTCTCTTCTGGTGAGGTATCTGAAAAAGTTTTTCAGTTACTTGAGTGTGTTCCTAAGTGGTTGGAAGTACCATGTTCTTTGACTGGATTTTATAATATCTGATATCTTATCTAGAACCGAGGTTTTGGGCATGCCACTGCATGGGTTTTTTTTTTTCAGTGCATTTGTTGCCCTCTCTTTGTTTCTCAGCACACCTCCATCCACAGTATCCTGGCTGGTTATGAGAAGAGCAGAAGTTTGTGTACATATATATGTTTCTTGAAAGCTGCCAAGCTTCTGCTCTTACTTGCAACACTTTTTAGGAGGTGTGATTGTGCCCATGGTGGGTAACTCCCACAGGTTCAAAGGCAAAACCAAATATACACCTGTCTCTTTTCTCTCCCTTTTAAAAAAAATCTTCTTTTTTGTAATGGTTAGCATGTTTTCTCTGTGTGAGGCATGGGTAGAAGTCTCTGTGGTTCCTGGGGGG
>VZRV01004039.1:237098-251868 GCA_013398115.1 Falcunculus frontatus
TTCTCTGTGTGAGGTAGTGGTAGGAGCTTGGGGGGTTCGGGGGGGGGGGAGAGGGGGGTGAGAAGTGGGGGACAGGGGAGATGGTGGTTGTAGTCACGTAGTTGTTTAGGCAGTGCAGAGAGGGAAGTCACGTGAGTGGTCAAGTCAGGTACACGGTACTATATATGGCAAACACTTGTGCTGTATTTATTCTCAGTGCAAAAGCTGCTCTTTGCATTTAAAGTCTGACTTTTTGGATATTTTGCGAAACAGTTTTAAAGCTAGACTGAAAATTTGGATGGATTTAAAAACCACTGGCCAAGTTTCATTCTCTGAGCAGATGCCACACAGTTTCACAGTCCGGTTTTCTTTGCCTCAAATTGAGGGTTAAAGAAAGGGCATCCTTTGAGAAACAGCTGTTCTTCTATATTCATATTAAGTAGTTTTATCAGTATAGAAAGAAAGAGGGCATCAGATTCTGGGGACTCCATCGCACAGTAAAAGACAGAGGGTTTGGGGTTTTTTTCAGAATCGACTAGTAACTTTTGGATACATCTAGTTATTTCCTGAAATTTTTGAATCCACTTTACTTTTGAAGGATCTGCTGTTAAGAAAAGTGAGTATTCACCCTTTCTGGATATCAGTGCTTTGCAAAGGATCTGAAGCTAATGCAAATGAAAGCCTCTGAATTCACCTTGTGGGAAGCATTTTCTTTGAGATAGGATTCTCACCTTACATTCCCTGTGACCTACTCTAGTCCCCAAAGCAGCAAAATGCAATACAAATTTTAAGAGAAATATTTGCCTTTTCTTTTTTGAGATCTGTTGCTGAGATGCCTCCTGTAAAACCCCACGTACTCTAGAAAATGTGAGAAGCAAACAACAGAGAATGTATGTTTACTTACTAGACTCAGTGGGAGATTCTGAGTAAGAATGTGGTCTCTTACTAATAATGAAACTGTTTTGAAGTTTGAAAGTATGTATTTTGGTCACAATGCATTATTTAGATGATTGATATCGATAATGTTGTGTGCTCTCAAACCATAACAAGTGGCTTCAATTTCCAAAGCTGCTGCAATCTGTTACAGAAACAGGTGAGGTGAATTGGGAAAAAAACCCTACGTTTCAACTCATATTTTAAAAAAAGTATCAACACAAGCAGCCTGGCCTTGGGCAGGAATTTTTTACCAGCTCAGAGGCGGAAGACTGCCTTTCTTCTTGAAGGCTGTTTGTTTCCAATCCACTTGCTTTCTCATCTCCCATATTTTGTGCTCTTTTACTTCATTATGAACTCAGGTCTTAACTGCCCAGATGTCTGGGGCCAAACCCCCTCTGTCATTTAGTGAGACTGGAGTATTCCAGAGCCTCTTGTCACTTGCAGGAAGACTCCATCAGGGTACTGAACACCTGCATCTGCAAACTGAGCAGCTGCTTGTGTTGTTATTGGGACCTAGAGTGCACTAATGGCAGGTTTTGTGGTACAATGTTAAAATGTTAGATGAGATAACATGAGCCCTTTCTGGTTCTCTAGGGGTTCCCAGCCACCTTTGTGTGTGACATTTGGTAGCATTGTAATTACTTCTGAGGCCATTTAATGCATCGCCAGTGCACGTTTCCATCAGCTGTGGATTTAGGTTGCTCTTTCTTTGTTCCTATTCATGAACTGACCTCCCTTTCTCTGACAATGTGCAGAATGCTGACATATTTGGTAAATAGCCCAAGGGGATGGATTTTCTTTTGCACGATTGTGGTCACTGCTTTCTGTTTTTCACTTGCCATGAAATGTACTCCTTAACTGGGTGAAGCCTTTTAAACAAGAGAAGAATCATAGAATCATTTAGGATGGGAAAGACCTTTAAGAGCATTGAGTCCAAGTGTTTCAGTCAGAAATTTTGGGATGCGAAATGATTTGTGCTCACAGCTCGCAAATCTACTCAGAAGTTCTTGCTGACCTCATGAACGTAAGTGATCCTACAGGGATAACAAATTAGTATTCCAGTAGTAAGAGTGTAACTGTTAAAAGTGTGTGTTAATGTCCCCACCCATGAGCTGACATCTCTTTGTACAGTATGGCTTGCAAGCACCTGAGAAAAAACCCCAACCTTCTTTTGTAAACGACCTCACTGTTCCTGTGTAGCAGTCACCAAATGTATCATTGCAACATCTTTGCAAGGTCAGGAAATACTCTTTTTTTTAGTTTACCCTATTTGAAACATGAGGCACAGACAAGCTGCGAGGGGCTTTTCATCCCACCAGTCTGAAGGAGCCAGGACAAGAAGCTGCAGATGAGATCTGGATGCACCTATGTCAGTGGAAGATTTCCTTTTGGCTTCCAAGAGCCAATCTTCCCTGAAGTACCTGTGGAGGGTCATTCCACTGCAGTGACTACACCACTTACCTTGTTTTGAGGGCAGCAAGTTTGCCCTGTTTATCCTGGGTCTGAAGCTATTCCCTGTGTGACTTTCTCCTCAGTCCTCTGCAACTCGCAGTTCCATTTAGCTGTGGTGCAGTTGTCAGTGTCAGCACATCTGCTATTGAAATTATGGCTGCAAAATTTCTTTGCCTATTTAAGCAAGCCATCAGGTCTGGGTACAATTTTTCTTTTCTTTATTTCTGAAAAATGCCAATTCATTCAAGCCAAAATTGAGACCAAGAGATGCATCTAACAGGATCCTGATTTATACCAAGAGGCAGAGGCGCTTCAACTTTGATTGTGCACACCTCAGTTTCCTGAGTTCCAACCTCTAGATTGCTGGAGTTTTTTTAAAACCTCAAAAGGTCTTGATTTAATTCTAAGGCAATTTAAAATCATCTCTGAAATAATGAAAAGGTGTGCGGGATGGGCAGATGAATGTTTCCATTCAGACTCACTGAGAGATTTTCCAGTAATGCTTTGCTACTTTTTTATGACAAGGAAAGCAGAAGTTAGATTACAAAAAGTCAAACCATATTTCTTAGCTGCAGTCATACTGGATTTATTTTAAAATAATAAAGTTGCAGGGAAAAAAGCCCAATGCAAATTACTTGCCAAGGTCTTTGGCAGGTGTCATACCAGAATTGCACCATTTCCATTTTACATACCAAACCAATTTACTGTCATTAAATTCTTTTAACATAGATAAAATGGGCATCCTGTTACATTACTCAAGTCTACCATGTTAAATACTTTCAATCACAATAATTTTGGTATCATCTTAAGATATGTTAGTGCCAACAAACAAATAATAAATGTTAACATGGCATAGTAAAAGTTCCTGAAGTAAAGCTGTTCAAGCATAGGTTGTCTTTTCTTTGAAAAAAAAAAATTGAAAATAATGTTTACCATGTCATGAAAATGTCAAATGACCTGCAGTTCACAAGAAAATAAGGTACACTCTTTTGGATGAAAGTCTGAAAGAATCTGGTGAGTTTTCCTTTGCTGAACTAGTTGCCTCTTTATTGTATTTCTTTGCTGGCATGGAGCATTTGCTGTGGCATTTATATGTGATTCTCCTCAAGCCTGGCAATATTTATCAAGTTTATTTGTTATTGTCCAGAAACTAAAGCTTTAAGCATGAGATCTTGGTGGATTTCCGTAGTAATTTTTCCAATTTCATCTCATATTTTGAAGTATTTAAAAAAAAAAGAAAGAAAGAAACCAGCAGCCCTAACTAGAATTAAAGTCTTGTAGATTGGGTGTATTCCAAAGTACTTCGGTCAGGGATTGAGGAAATAATGAATGTCTGACTTATTGATTTTTTTCTGTAATAAAAATTATATCTTAGTTGAAATGCAAATCTTAGGCTTATTTTTCTTAAAAAAAAAAAAAAAGGTCTCGTTATACACTTACAAGGGTAGAAAGAAGATAAGAGATTGAGAAGAGAGCAGTTTTTGAGGGTCACTGCAAATAAATTTAAAACTTTACAACTTTAAAATTTGAACTGACACTGGTCTCATTCTCAAACACTGGCAGGTCTGGCAAGAGTCGATGCTCTTCATGCAGTTGTAAGCCTGAAAAAGGAGCTTGGCAGTTAAGTGGGGGTGGGGGGGAAAGTCTGTCGTGTGGAGGAAGAAAAACAAAATCTTTTAGAAGAGGTATTGAGGGAGGAAACAAACACAGGCAGTGAAGGGAGGGGAGAGCAAAAACCTTGTGTGTGTCTCTGTGACACCCCCCTGGTAGCCCAGGTATGCCGGTATCTTACTGTGTGCCAGAGAGCACTCTGCCACCAGCAATTGCTGAAAGACACTTCTACTTGCCCTAAGCCTGTAGAGCCAGCTCTCCACCTGCCCTGGTAGGCAGCAGGTTCAGTGTGGAACTGGCTGGGGAGCTAGGCAAGATGTGCACACCTTGGCTTCTAGGTTTGCGCTGCCCTTGTGTGCTTTTGGTTCTCTGCAGGCATTAAACAGCTCAACTGTTTCATGAGGTTCGATACAAAATGCAAATACCAGGATTTATTTGTAACATTCCAAATAGTTATCCCATTTACAGATGTTTAGAAAACAGAGAGGAGTGACAAGAAAAGCCACAGTGAATGTACACATGGTGCAGTTACATCGGAGGGATACCACTTTCATCGTCCAGTCTCCAGGGGTTTTTTCTCTGCTGTCCAGTCAGTAGTCAGGACTTCAGGCTTTGCTCATTTCTATTTTTCATGAGCTAAGTTAGCTGATACAGCTGTCTTCCCTTTGAAGTCTTTTAGCAGGTTTGCATGAGTGTAACCGTTCACTCTAGAACTCACCGTGTCCTTTTCCATAGTAGAAAGCAGTGACTCTTTAGTTCTGACCCAAGCAGTCAGAAATTGTGTCAGGTCCTCAAAAAAAGTCTTAAAAAGCACAAATGTGCTTTTGTTGGTCTTCTTTTCTGTAAGAGAAAGGTTAAATGCAAGGTTTTGCTTGTCTCCTGGTTTCTCTGTTTTCAAGTTCTCTTTTTTCTGAAATCCAAGGGGTTAAACGCTTCAATTATTACGATTACAACTGAAGATTTAATGCTGTAATAAGAAGCTGAGACCTAAAATGCACAAGACTCAAGTTATGAGAACTGGTAACACAAAAATTCATTAAAATATTGGATTTCTAAGTTCAGAAAACCTCCAAAACCCCACAATTGATCAGGTTGGTTTGAGGATATAGTGAATTACTTGTGGGCAAGCTAGGAACCAAAAAGAAACACTCATGTTGTTTTTCTAGCACAGAATAAAAACCTATGTACACACAAGTTCAAAGCTTGTCTCCGAGAGGCCTTCACTGTATCACATGGTTCTTTTCTGTAGTTTTTAGCACTCGTACTGGGGTACCAGCATAAGCATTTGTAGCTATTTCTTGGTAGGATGGTTTCAGATTTACACCATGCATTGTCACAGAAATCATTGTGAAGTAATTCTGTGGTTAAGGTTTCCTATCCCATCTCTCTGCATTTAAAAGGAAGCAGCATCCCTCCCACCTGAAGCGCTGGCTGCATTACACTTGCACCTGTCTCTGTTGCTCGTTTCTCTTTTTCTTTTTCTGCTGCCTTTGGGGGGAGAAATTCCTTCCTCCACAGCCCCAGCTCCCAGTCAGAGGGACACAGAGCGCTTCCTCTTCCTGCCGGCATAATCCCCTGCCACAAAATTGGATAAGGAATGGCTCAGGTGGGTGTCCAGGGTGTCAGAGTTGTTGCTGCTGATTTTCACCTGTGGGCACAGGCACTGGAGCATGGCTCTGCGGATGTAGTTGTCAAAGCAAAAGTAAATGAAAGGGTTGGCACAGCTATTGGCAAAAGCAAAAGGGCTGCTCACCTTTATGCCCAGCTGGGCAACCGTGCCAGAAAAGCAGTCGGGCTGCTTTAGGAGTCGCAGAAGGATGGCCATAAGCTTGAAAAGATTGTAAGGAACCCAGGAGACAACAAAAGCAGCCACTACAATGAAGACGATCTTGATGGATTTTCTCAGTTTCTTATCATGTTTCCCAGCCTTCTGATAGTGCACACAGAGTCTCTTGGTGATGGAGCAGTAAAAGGTTAAGATACTCAACAGTGGGAAGAAGAAGGCCAGGATTAAAAGCATCAGTGACATGATCTGTTTGGCTTCTGTCACGGCTTTGTCTGTGCAGTGAGTCTTTCCATATTGCTTCTTCAGTTCTCTGGACAAAAGGGTTGGCATCCCTAAGCAGCAGGATAATAACCAGACACAGATGCAGAGTGCTCTGGAATAGGATCTTGTTCTGATCCGTCTTGCGATAGAGGGGTGCATGATAGCGAGGTACCGGTCAGCACTCATGCAGGTGAGGAGCAGGATGCTGCAGTACATGTTGACTGAGATGACATAGGAACTAGCTTTGCAGAGGAAAGATCCTACCCTCCAGTTCTCATCCGACACCTCCATGTCCACCCAGAATGGCAGCGTGATGAGGAAGATGAAGTCAGATGCAGCGAGGTTGATGATAAAGATGTCAATCAGCCTCTGGACCCGTCGCTTGAAGACCAAGGCTGCTATGAGGATTGAGTTGCCAACAATGCCCACCAGGAACACGGCACTGTATAGGATAGGGAGGAAAGTAGACATATGTTGCAGGTGCTGGAACTGGCACTGGTCATCGTAGTAGTAGTCGTAGTCGAAGGTGACTGTAGCCATGGATGACAGCTGGGGGAGTTCCATTTCTGGCCCAGCTGTCTTCATTCTCTCTCTGAGGGAGGCTCTGAGCTTCCCCTACCCTTCCCTTCCAGGTCTTCTTTAAAAACATTTTATCAGTGAGCAGGGAGGAGGGGGGAGGGGGGAGGAGGAGAAAAGTGGTTTTGTGGGGAGGTAATTTTTACACTTTTAACCAACTGCATAGGCAACGACCAAGCAAGAAGAGTATCTGATTAGTCAAAGCCCTGCCTTCAGAATAAGTGCTTGTGGGTTTTTAAAAATCAGGTTTAGTTTTACTGATTCTATCTCCATTTTGCATTTTGCAGCTTTAGGTTTTGCTTTTCTTTCAGGTGGAGGGTGCCCCAACCTTTATATTATATTCAAAACCTTTTGTATAAATTGCTTGTTGGGGCAAGTTTGACTTTTCTGAGGCTTGGAGTTTTTACTTTACGTGTCTGTCTATGATTGCTGTTTTCTGTTTGAAAGTAATTCTCTCATATGAATATATTCAGGGAGAAACATTCAAAACTACTGTATCCATTCTGCCTTGTAGTTGGTTGCTCTCTACCTGTCCCAGGTTCTTGGCTGCCCTGCCAGTGCCCCCCTCCTGCCCTGCAGCCCTGCCAGTTCCCCTAGATCTGAACTGCCCACACCCAACTTTAGGAATGTATTAGAAACTTCAAGAAGAGTTTTCTAGTGTGTCGTATATTCTTCTGCAATTTGAAACTTGACTTGAAGTTCCCATCCCCCACATAGGCTTCCTTATCAGCCACAGTCCTGGACTCCAGAGCAGTGGTTTGCTCCTTCTCCTTCTGGCTGCGCAGCCTGCATGGCTCTTGAGCTGTTCTTGTATACAGCACTCACTTCTCTTAACAAGCTGTGATTTCCTTCATCTTTTATTCGCAAGGTCAGCATTGCTCCGGCTGTGACTTACCTTACAGACAGCCCTTTCAGCATTGCATAAATCAAATGGAAATTCTCATTTTTAAAACCACTGAATTCGTTGCAGCTTTGTCAGTGCATACTAATTTGAAACTTGCACTATTGGTCTTCATCATCCTTCCTCTCTTCTAAAAATAAATCCATTTTCTCCTTCCTCTCCCTCCCACCAGTGTGTTCACAGACCAGGCACGCGCCTCCAGGATTCTCAAAGCTTTGAGGAAACCACCTCCTGGTGAGTGCTCCATCCTCGGGCAGACGGATTGCACCTGCATGTGTCTCCACATGCAAAGAGCAACTCCAAATTGCATGCACAGCAGGCGAGTCCCTCCAGTGTACTCTGGATGCACTCAGATCCAGGCACCTGGAAAAGCAGCCAGCTGCTGTGAAATGACTGGCTGCTGGATGGAAGGGTATTTAGGTGGGCACTGTCTCAGCTGTAGATACGCTGATATCTAATAAGTACCGAGTTATACACAACTGCCCTCCTATCTGTAGGGCACTAGTGGACTCTAGCTGACTATTTTTATGGAATGTGGAAGCATTTCCCTAGTGAGTGTAATTCAGCCATCACAAGCTCTGAAAACGGATCAAGGTGTATAAAAAACACCCTGGCTAAGATTATTGATTTGTATGCCACAGATGTAAATGTGAACCTGTAAGGAATAACAGGTTAAAAATCATCTTCCCTTCTCAAAGTGGGTGTAAGCGTTCATCCTAGAAATCACTGTGTCCTTTTCTAAGTCCAAGGCAGTGACTCTCTTTAGTTAGTTCACTCATGGATCAGAGTAAAAAAACTTTCCATAGATTTCAAAAATGCCTCGTTGTTATTCTAGGAGGAATCTCGTGCACCTGATTGCCTAAAAGACAATTCTTATTTTCAACAAAACGTAGAAGTCTCCTCTGTGGTGACTAAAGTGAGTAGGTACTGTTGCTACAAGTCATTTTGTTTATGAGAGACTTGTCACTGGTCAGTTACGTATGGATTTGTGTGCCAGCTTATTTCTCCCCATTATTTCTTCTTTCAGTTTATTTAATTCTTCTTATTTTCTTGCTTCAGGGAGAAGGAAACACAGAACCAAACTCCTAAAACTCTTAAAATCAGGTTGCATTGAGGACATTGCAATTTGCATGCACGAGACATCAAGTGTAAACGTGCAAGAAAACACAGGCTAAAAACCATTCTCTCACCATCTGAAGAGTACAAAGAATATACTGAGTTTTCAGCCAAGACTTGTGTAAAAGAGCTTACAGAGCTTACAAGTAGCTTACAGTTTACAAAAAAAGATGTTTGATGAATTCAGTGCAGACATGAGTTTTGTGTGATCTTTGCTTATTGCTGCTTCAAGGAATGTGTTTTCAGGGGTTTTTTTTTCTGAGAAGCACTGGGAAATAGAGGCATTCTCTTTCCACCAGTACTAGAGCAGGAGATCAGCTGAACCCTACAGTGAGTTCTACAACAGTTCTGCCTCTCTTGCAGAGGCGGACCTGCATGTTCTTGTACTCTGCAGTTAGAAAACAACAGCTTACAAGCAATTACAAGCTTTAGAAATCAGACACAATCTTCTCTTCCCTCCATCTCACACTACTTCATGCTTCTTGAAATTCACTCCTTCCCTCTCCATCTCAGAGCAAACAAAAAAAGTGAGTGTCTTTAAAAAGCTTAAAGTCATCATAAGATAAGTTTATGTCTGTGTATTCCTGTGTTTGTGGTTCCTCACTATGTTGTCTCCCATTAGTTTAATAGCCTTACTCACTAAAATAAAAAATTAAATAGTAAACCTTTTCCAACAAGGACCAACACTGAATTTCCTCTGTATTTCTTGAATGCTCTGAATAGACTTAGGGATGTTGCTGCATGTTGCCATATTCCACATACGACACTTCTTCATCTGGGCAGAAGAGTTGCAAAGATAATCTAAAGCATTGTCATGAATAATGAAGTGATCTGTAATTAATCAAGTGGAGCAGTAGCCGGCATATTTGTCAGTAGACTGGGGTGGTTCTCTGTGGTAATGATTCACCTAGGGCGTTATGTAGGGTCTTACTCTTCCCAGAGTTCGCTTCCCTGAGATAGAGCCAAGCTATCAAAAATACTGAGTACATGGAAATTCCTCTCATAACACTCCTGCATAGATACTGCAGAAAGCTCCGGAGGACAGAGTCCACCCTCTCCTCATTCTACTCCTGTATTTCCACAGCATTTTCCTCCTCCCAGGCTTCACCAGATACAAGTAAACCCTTCTCCTGAAAAAATTCTCTGCTGAAGCAACCAGCTACTGGTTGGGTTAGGCGGATGTTCTTCCATTCGAGATACCCATCTTGTCCAGCCCTTGATGCAGCTCTGAAAAAATGAAGCTTCTGGGTGCTGAGTAGTTTTGAACCTGAGAATGAACTTAACTTTTGTAACCAGACACTCAGAGCAGGTACTGTGATGGCAGCCCCGCACTTGGCCAGTTCTGCTTTAAAACTGTGTGTTTCTCTGACGGTTCTGACTCTCTCAAATGCACCTGTGAGATCTGTCAGCTCAGAGTTTGTACCATTCCTTAAATCTTCCTTGTAGGAAATGCTGAGGTGCTTCCAAGAGCAGCAAGGGAAAAGCTGTCATGTCTTTGTTCACAGTTCTGTAATGCCTGCGGTACATGTTTTATGGTAGGTAGTCACGTAATTTGTGGGGAAAATATCTGCACAGGAAGTAGGCAGTGTTGCTGATTTTGTAGTGTTACACACACCACCTCCCCCTTACAAATTCCTACAATTGAAGCATTCCCAGGTAGCAAGGTGTGGGTTTGTTTCTTGTGAGTTGTTTATTTTTTGTTAATTTTTTTGTTTTACACCCACTCTTATACTGATAGTTTAAATGTTGTTTTGTTCCAGCTTGTACATGCACTTTTATATAAGAACAGGCATCTAGATAAAATAAGCTGTGTATCTGTAAGTTATTAATAGTGAAAAATGCTGAAGGACAGAGGTTCATTTGGCTGTAAAATAAAGCGTAGTCATTTCTGAATGATTTTACTTGAAAAACATGTAAGAAATAGATCTGCAGACCTAATTAGAAAAGAAAAAATAAAAAAACCCACACTAAATTGGCTGAAACTGCCCTACTATGCCATGGCTAGTTGAAGGCAAGTCTCGGGGGTAACCACATGAATGCTAACCAATAGAAGTTTCATCCCTCAACAAAGAGGAAAAGGTGGAACCTATTCAGGTAAAATTGTGGGCACTGAGACCATGCCTCAGGAGAGACTGAAACAGTTTCAAGCTGAGAGCAGTGGTCTACAAAATGCAGTGCAGGAAGAAAGTATTTTTGGACATTTTATTTTTAAATATATGATTATTGTTTATTGCTGCTTATCTCATCCTTTTCTTTCCTTTTCAAAAATTTCTATTTTTGTGTCTGTTTTATAATGTACATTATATATTGGTACTGTAGTACATGTGTATAATTCTAAAAAAAATTTACATTTAATAGGGGTGCCTGCTCAAAAAGTTTTTACTGAAAAGATGCATGATAAAAAGGTTTGGAGACCACTGACATAAAGGATGAGTATCATTCTAATGCCCCAATGCTGTTCATGCTATGTGGGAGAAGCATATCTAGAAGGTTTTCTCTCTGTGAAAATTATACTATTGTGTCCTGTGCCACAAAAATAAAAAATTAAAGAAAAATAAAGAAGGCAGAAATAAAACCAGGCAAACTGTATAAAGAGGTCTGAGGGGAGTTGAATGGATTTTCTGCTCACTCAGGCTGTGTGAAATGCTCATAGATGGTGCCTGAAACTGAAACTGAAAACCTTTTTATTTTATTTAAAACTAAAACATTTTATTATTGCAAAGAGAATATTTGCTGGGGGAGGTGATATCTTGTAAATTAACTAGTAGTATTGGAAAAAACAGGCAGACTTCTGAACACCTTTTTCAGGTCTGAATCAATAATTCCTGAAATGAACATGCTATATGAAGAATGTTTTTTTCTTTTTTCGTCCTGTATCAGCTTCATTTAATACAGGTGCCACCTCCTACAAATGTTTACTTATTTCCTTAGACTGTGAGAACTAAAATGATACACATTTTGTACTAAACAACTTAAATTTTTTTGCAGCATAGTGGGGTTTTGGTTTTGTTTGTTTTGTTTGCAGCACTCTGATGTTAAACTCTCTGTCAGTGCCTGAGAACTTAGTACTGCTCGTGATCCAGGTCTGCTATCAAAGAAACTCCACTTTTGCAAAAAGCAGGAACAGCATTTAAGCTATAGCCCTCAGGATTATTCCCTTAGCATTATTCCCTTTGTGCTTTCCTGTGCACAGTAAAGCAAACTCTCCCTTTTAAAACCTTCCCAACTGATCCTGTTCCATAACTAAACTGATCAACCTGTGATTCTGCTGAGGCACATTGAGGAGGTGTGAAAAGAAGAGAAAAAAGAAAAAAGGTAGTTGTTGGCAAGGAATGACCACATGCATTCATCTGTAATGGAGGGGGTTTTGTTACTTTTACTGTAAGGAAGGGTATTCTCCAGGGGAAAAAAAAAAAACGAATCCAGGTGAAATCTGTATTTGATTTTAAGTAAATAAAATGAAAATGCATCTCTTCCCTCTGGATGCTCTTGAGCAGCTGCACACTTCATACTGGTCAGGGCAGATTGTGAAGAAGAGGCCACTATAGCCTAATTTAATAATGGAAGTAGCAATGACTGCAAAATTTTTCAGAATTATTTTCATTTTTACAAAACTTGATCTTTTAGGAGAAAACTGTAGACGTGCCAGTGTTTGATAATTCACTGTATTTTACGGTAAACGGTTCCAATTCTGCTTTTACCATGGCTTAGAGTACACAGGGGGTTTGTTCATTTTTTTTCCTTTTAATGTTTCTGGCTTCAACCTTTGATAGTTTTTCCAGGTAGGAAATACAGAAGGTACTGTAGGTATACAGAAAGAAGTTACTGATTTCTTTTGTTCCCTATTGCTATTACATATATTTTATAGTCTTGAGAGTCCTTAGTTCGATAAATTAACTCCTTAAATAAACTCCTCTTCTATAAATAAAATGGACTGACCTTCCGTGATATATTTCATGTAGAGAAGTTTTCTAATTGCTCAGTGATTTTCATATCCCTTTTCAGGTTTATCTCTACTTTGTCAACCTATCAAAACTAGACATGCTATTTCAGAGCCAGCAGCAATTCTAGATGTGATACAACTTCTTTCCTTGTGATTTCTCAGTTTATACAGCCGAGGTTACGGGAAAGTTGGGGTTTTTTTGGGGGGCCACATCTTGGCAGTTGGTACTTCACCAACATTTTCCTTTTTCATTTTGTATTTCGCAGGACGAAGTCTTATGTCAGTTAAGTATAACCTCCAGTCTTTGCTTTTAAATTAATGAGCTCATCAATGACCTTACTGAAATGCATGTTTGCTTGCCCCTGCTGTGACAGGATCAGGTCACCCTGTCCCAATGCCCCCTCCGTGTCATTATTTACCCTTCCCTCGTGTCATCTGTCAGGTTTATCAGCAATACTCTGCATTCTTCCAGGCCATCAGCAAAGATGTCAAGTATTTTAGATCCAGGATAAATAGACCCCAAAATACATCTTTGTACACAGTTACGAGGTGTTGCTGAGACAGCTCCATGTTCCAGAAGGGTGGGGCATATAGACAGAAATTTCTTTAATTAAATACAATTTCTAATATTTTTTTTAAATTAAAAAATTAATGTTGCACCAAATCTGAGAAGTTTCTTCTATGACTGCTTTCACCTTTACATCCTAGTTTCTTACATTGCTGCAAAAATGCTTCCTGGCTGTTCTGGCTGAGGAGTTGGTTGGGATAATTCGCCAGAAGTCCTCAGAGGTGTGAAAGCCTTGGATGTTTCTAGGGTTTTTTTTCTGAGCATTTGTTTGCTTGTTTGGAGGTTTGTAAAACCAAGACTGTGTGAGCTGGTCTCTCAGCCAGGGGAATCGTTAACCACTTTTAAGAGTTCTTTTTGTAATTTTCAAGGTTTCGTGTACCAAGGATGGAGAGAAACGTCCAGTTTGGGGCATGGAGCCAGAGTTGCCAATTTTTGCAATTTTTACTGATTTTTTTCCTCCCCCTTCCTTGTTTTCCCAAGTCATTCAGCCAAGTTATCATGTCACCATTTTTTACAAGCAATCAAGAGGAATAGAAAGAACTAGAAAGGAGGTTGTAGCCAGGTGGGCATCAGCCTCTTCATCCAGGTAACCAGCGATAGGGCGAGAGGACATAGTCCCAAGCTGTGCCGGGGAGGTTCAGGCTAGACATGAGCAGGAATTTCTCCACAGGAAGGTTGATGAGCCATTGGAAGGGGCTGCCCAGGGCGTGCTGGGCCCGGCGCCTCCGGAAGGGGGCGGCAGAACTACATGGCCCAGCGTGCCCCGCGCGGCCGGGCGCGGCGGGCGGAAGCGGGGCCGGGCCGGGTGCGAGGCGGCGGCGGCGGCGATGGGCGGTGGGTGCCGGGCCGGGCCGGGCCGGCGCTGAGCGGGGACGGGGCTGAGGGGGAAACAGGGCTGAGGGCTCGGGGTGCTCCTCTCGGGTTTGCTGCCGGCCCGCGGCTGTCGCCCCCCGTGCGGGGCTTATTCCTGGGAGGCCCGAGACCCCCGGGGGCGGTCGCGCTCCGTGGGGATGCCCGGCCGGCCCGGCCCGGTGCTGGGCTGGTCCGGCAGGGACAGATTCTCTTGGCCCGAGGGCTTTTCAAGTAATTTCCCCTCGCCATCTTACCTTTTTTTTTTTTTTTTTTTTTTTTTNAATCAAGAGGAATAGAAAGATCTAGAAAGGAGATTGTAGCCAGGTGGGCATCAGCCTCTTCATCCAGGTAACCAGCGATAGGGCGAGAGGACATAGTCCCAAGCTGTGCCGGGGAGGTTCAGCCTAGACATGAGCAGGAATTTCTCCACAGGAAGGTTGATGAGCCATTGGAAGGGGCTGCCCAGGGCGTGCTGGGCCCGGCGCCTCCGGAAGGGGGCGGCAGAACTACATGGCCCAGCGTGCCCCGCGCGGCCGGGCGCGGCGGGCGGAAGCGGGGCCGGGCCGGGTGCGAGGCGGCGGCGGCGGCGATGGGCGGTGGGTGCCGGGCCGGGCCGGGCCGGCGCTGAGCGGGGACGGGGCTGAGGGGGAAACAGGGCTGAGGGCTCGGGGTGCTCCTCTCGGGTTTGCTGCCGGCCCGCGGCTGTCGCCCCCCGTGCGGGGCTTATTCCTGGGAGGCCCGAGACCCCCGGGGGCGGTCGCGCTCCGTGGGGATGCCCGGCCGGCCCGG
>VZRV01004039.1:251886-329361 GCA_013398115.1 Falcunculus frontatus
TTTTTTTCCCACTAATGATAGCACTGGGAGATGTCTGTCAGGTAATTTCAGAGTGAAGTGATGATGTCCAGCCATTGGGTTTGCTCTCTGCTTGTAGATCACTTGTTGTGAACTGGTGGTGTGGAAGAAGCTGAATGAATGGAACAGTCAGGGCAGAAGGAAGGTCTGCGTTTCATGCTCTCCGCTGGCCACAGGACACAAACAACATTGTGCCTCTGAAGTGACGTGGAATCATTGGAGCTGTGTGTCCTGAAGGACTCTGAGCATCTTTGAAGGTAAGAAAGTGTTTAGTAGCAATCTTTCCTAACATTTTGTTGCCCTGAATATCGAACGGACGATCCTGTTTGGTGCTGTTGACAGTCCTCTCCCCATATTTGCACCCTCTTGTAGGCCTTCTGCCTAATCCCTTTTTTGATTGCAAGCATGTTTCCTGAGAGAATGCCAGCGAATGCAGCCTTCCTCTTTTGTGATGTCACGTAAAAGGAGTTTCTTAAATGTGGTGACCCACTGTTGGCTGAAAGGAGGGACTGCAGTAACAAGATAAAAATATGCATGTTTTTGTATACCCTTCTGCCATGGTACAGTAACTTCTTACAAAGACTGTCCAGTCTTTGGTCTGAGAGTTGATTTTTTGCCAGAATACTTGCTTTTGTTCTGTTCTGTTTTTTCCTTCCCGACTCTACTGACTTGCCCCCTTTGTTTTTCCCTTCTTTGAAATGCATGCAGTCTAGTCATTCTATTGAGTATTGCTTCCAGTTTGGCCTTTGCCTTCTCTTTTTGGAGCTTTTTTCAAAAATTTTCTTTACTTATCTTTCTTTTTTTCAAAAATCTTACGTCTCTCACTTCTCTTAAAAGAATGAATATAATTGCAGTATCTTGTTAAGCGCTTTTGCCTGTTTACAACCACCTGGTGTTGTCTTAAATTTGTTGCGTAGCTTAGTTTCACCTGTAACTTGTTTGAAATAGCTTCTCCTGTTAGACAAAAATGTGCTGTCAGAGCTGTATGAACAGACCTCGTAAAACAACAAAGGCTCTTGTTGACAGCCTGTGGTGAAAAATCATTTTTATTTGTTATCAATCTTTATGTCTTTATTATTAGCGTCATCTTTTGTAGCAGTAATGTTATTTTTTCATAAGTTTATTCTAAAGCGCCTCCTACACATTGTTCTGCACAGAATCTTTTTGCAAAGCGTGGCATTAATCCCATAAACACACAGTTTCTTCATGGTCTTCTCTGGTAACTATTTCTTACTGGCTGTGCTCACTGCTCCCTTTGAGCTGTGCCTGGGGCTGGCAGGATCGTTCTCTCCTTTGAAAGGACACCTCATTTAAGGGGGAATGTGTCTCCTGTAAATGAAGATGCAGTGGATATGCACAGTGAATGGGCAGGGTAGTCAAGTCTACTCCACTGGCAGGAAAAACTGGTTCAAGCTTTGCATAAAGTCTCGTAGAGTTCTTCATCTTTTCTGTAAGTAGTTGCAGTCTTAGGCAGAAGCATTGAGGGGATCTTTATTGTAAGGACTTGGGGGTCTGCTCTTGCCTTGTCACTGTCCTGTCCGTGCTGGAAGTCATTTTGGGACAAATGCTGCACAAAGCCACCTGCTAGATTTTGGGGTCTGTAGCCCCCTCGGCTGCTCTCTATCCCTGCCTGCAGTTACGTTACAAGGATTGAAAGTCAGTAGATTGCCATGTCCCTTTTACCAAGTGGATAATGAACACCGGGCAATGCTTTAATTTGCTATTTGGTGATTAAGCCTTCATTTTGCTTATGAGCTGTTCTTGGTTGCCAGCTGACATCAACTCTCATGTTCACAGTACGTCAGCCCACAGAAGGCTGGTCGGAAGTGTGTGGGTGTTTTTTAATGGTGATCTGGTAGGGATGCTGCCAGCACCAGTGTTCTGCACCTGGCAGCAGGGATATGTAGCTGAAAGTAAGACTTTTGGGCCAGTTCTTTTCTTTCTCTATGTTAGGTATAAATTTGATAGGGCTTTGTCATTGTCAGCATTTATATTGAAAGGCAGTGACAGCGGATCAATGGCCCAATAATGTCCTGGTTACATTCTTTTTCACCAGACACTGCTCTGGGGACGGAGCTTACGGGTACGGGTTTTTGTGATCCTTCCACCCAGAGAGAGCCCTTTCTAAAGAGAGGAGTCTGTTGTAGAGGGTTCTTCTTGCAGTAGATGTGATCGCAATATAGTGGAAAATCCAGACCAGCCTGCTCACCAGCCTGTTCTTCTGCTTGCTCTGAGAGTCCCCTGCTCATCTCTGAGCTCAGCTGGGCAGGAGCTTTGGCCCTAGAGGTGCCACTTGCCCTGCTTGCTTCGGGGGCAGTGTGTGAAGGGGAGGGGATTCCTCAGTTAACTCAGTAGGGCTGAATGGTGAGGTCAGATCTATACAGAACTTGCTCTCCCTATCCAGTTCATCCCATATCCTGTGTACCTTGAGCAAGATGCTGGGATATCAAAGGAGATTGCAAATATATAAACAGGAATTAAACACTGCACAGAGAATTTGCTTCCAAGTCTGGGCTTGACTCTATCTTTTCTACATAAATGAGCTCGGATACGGTGTGTTCTCCCTCTCAATATTTCTGTTAACTTATAAAAGTTTACAGCTTGTAGGTTATTATTTAAGAACAGTTGTGGTATGCAAACTTTGCAGTATTTTGAATGGATGTTTCTTGTCAGTTCACCAAAAATCAGTTCTATTCTTTCTTATCGCTAAGGATGCAGTTCAAGGATGGATATTGCAGAAAGTGTGCGTTATTTAATATGGAAATGAAGCATAGAAAATGATATGGGAACACATAATTTCTCCTCCTTGTTAGCCAGTTTCAGACAAATAGAGGAGCAGATGGAGGGGAAAAGAAACTAAGAATGGTATTGTTAACAGCAAACATTGATGCCTTTGAAATTCCCTTCTTTAATTTGCAAGTTGTTTCCTAGTTCAGAATTTCTTACTGACAAGTCTGACTTGAGGCTCTGGTGTTTTTCCTTGTGAATGTTGAGGTTTAAGGCACTTGCTGTTTTCAGTTGCGGTTCATTCAGTTGCAAAGAAAGTAGACCAAAATATTTTGATCAAAGTGTGTAGGAGAAGGGAGGTAGAGCAAGCAGTAGACAAGAGCTGATTAGATAGTAGCTCCTGCCACCAGCCTACCTCTAGCTGCTGAGCTAGTTTCAATTTTTTTTTCTGCCAAGTGCCTCAAGCCTGATTCATAATAATCCATAAATTTAATCAAGCACACAACGCACATGAGAACAACTGGCATCTGAGAGTAGTCCTCTGGTGTATTGCAGCCACAGAATATCTCATGTATTACCAATCACTTGCTCATTAAAGTCATGGTATTGTCATAAGCATAAGCATGTGTGGTATTTGTATTTTCCCCATGCCTCCTTTGGCCCTGAATCCATTTGGGAGCATGACCCCACAAAGGAGGGCGTAAGTGACCCCTAAGAGAGGGACGCCAAGTCATTGTGGCAGCATATGAAGGCCTTTCAGTTTTGTCACCTTGTTCCCATGGAACAGGGCACCCCTCTGCATTGTTCTAGGTCTTCAAAAAATACCACAGTATGTATTGTGGCATTATTGCAGCATTTATCATAATTTCCAAATCTGTCTTCCAGTGCTTCCTTCATGTTCTACCTGTCGTGCTGAGATACATTTGTCTCTTCCCTAAAGGCATTCCAGCACCTTGGCATGGCTGCCTTTTGTGAGCAGCCTGGAAGAGCTTTTTCGGCAGGCCTGTGGTTCTTAGCTTTGCTGTAAACACAGGCTGTGAAAGCCGTATGGGGTGGCAGGCTAAAAATAACTTCCACCCTTGGTAATCTCTTAAGGAAAGATAAGTCTTCTTCCTGGGCATTGTGGATGGAGTCTCTGACGTTGCCTACGATCAGGATCACAAATGGCAGCGAGCTGTGTCATCTGCTTTGGAGATGAGTTGGGGCTGTTCTTTCAGTTGCTGTTTCAGGGCAAGCAGCCAGTGCAGTGTGGCTGGGAGAGCACACTCTCTGGGATAATATCCCTACTTGGAACTCGCAGATCCAGTGGATGCTGGCCAGCACTGTAAATTTGCTCAGTGTTCCTTTGATTCTAGCAGGTAGGAAAAGGAAGGCATGCACATCCTGAGGGGACGTTGCAGAAGCGGGCTGATGCCACTGATGAGTTTGGCACTGCTGGGATAACGTTGTGCTTCCAGAAGCGTTGCTCACTTGTCCCTGTGTTGCCACCCAGGGCGCCATGATGGATAACCGGTTTGCTACCGCACTGGTGATTGCCTGCGTGCTCAGCCTCATCTCCACCATCTACATGGCAGCCTCCATTGGCACCGACTTCTGGTACGAATACCACACCCTGTCCCCAGCCGAGAATGTTAGTGAAGCTGGTAGAAGCATCTGGGAGGAGTTTGTCAGCAAAGAGGCAGATGAGAAGACCTACACAGATGCGCTCTTCCGGTGCAACGGCACGGTTGGATTGTGGCGGAGGTGTATCACTGTACCCAAAAACTCTCACTGGTACAGCCCACCAGGTATCTCCAGAGCAATTATCACTTCCCTAGCTTGCCTGGGGTGCTGTGTGCTAACTTCCTCAGAACAGATTCGTGCCACTTTGTTCCTCCAGAAGGCTTATTTCTAGCTTATGTTTTGGTTGGTTGGTTTTTTAGTAAAGACGGTCCACATTTTTAGAGAAGCAAAGGGCAAAATGGTCTGTGGCTGTCAGTGCTGCAGTTTCTGGTTTTGACACATGATACTTGATCTAAATTTAGTCTTACAAGCCTGATTTTTATTTTGCCTCAGCTGTTCAGTTGGGGATACATTTATAGTTGCTCTACCAGTTACTGTCTTTTTAGGACAGATCCTGGGATCCAGCAATGGAATAAAAACAGTACTTTATCAAGGAGGCACTCATTCCTTTTAGCTAGCCATTCACTTTGTTCGGGTCACAAATATCCCACTATTGCATCAGCACATCTTGGATTCCTTTAATGGATATGGAGTGAAATATTTGTATTATTTTTCAAAATCATTTGGGGATAAAATGTGTGGTAAACAATTATTTTAATTGCTTCAAAGTCGATTTTGGGTACTTACTGTATGTGTGAACCCCTTCATTTGGAACTCTCTTAAAGATGTACTTTCAGCTACATTTCTGGAGAAAAAAAACATTACATGAAATACTTTTTTTTTCCCTATCATGAAAATACTTATTTTGTAAGACACTTAAACCAGTTCTGCTCAATAGTATTCTCGAAGTAAAATCTGAGGTAGAAACTTAGTGTAAAGAAGCAAATTCTTCGTGTTCTTTAAATAGGCCTTTCTATCCCATTTCCGATTTAACTGTTAGTACGAGAGTACATTCAGCACATGGAGATAAGCACAGTTTAGTTAAGGCACCCTGTGCACAAGAATTTGTGGCAACATAGTTGAGTATCATATGCCACCACATTTCTTTCCCAATCTGTTACACATGGCACAGTTCTCTGTGGATAATCCAGGGAAGCTTGAAGATTCTGCATGTTGGAATGCTGTCCCTTAGTGTAGTACCTCGTAACAGACACGTTACATCAACTACATCATAGGAAAGCAACTACAGATCTGTTTGGAGAGGTAATTTTTTCTCATAAATGGAACTCTGAGGAACTTCCTAGCTCAAATCATTGGGAAAGGAGGATTTGAAAGGGGGGATGAGGGTTGAGGGGAGACACCTAATGGTAACTTCTTTTTTTCCACCCCCAGAAACCGATATGACTACAAACTGCATCAGTTTCTCGCTCTCTGATCAGTTTGTAGAAAAGTACATAGAGCCTGGAAATCACAACAGTGGCACGGATTTGAATCGGACTTGTAAGTGTCTTTCAGTTGTGGCAGATAAACAAGTAGAATTAAAAAAAGATGTTTCTCAAATACGGTCAACAGCGAGGAAAGCTTCTGTGTCTTGCTCACCATTTACTGTTTTTTACAGTAGCACAGGCAGTAGGTCAAAGTTGAAAAGGAAGACATAGATATATTAGCAAGGGGTTTTGCCTATGAATGCAGTACAGGAATTTTTGAGTTAACAAATTAAGTTCTTTATGCTTCAATGGAGTCTTTTGTCCTTTTTGGCTATGAATGTAGAATGTCTGAAGAAGCAGAAACAGCAGGGTAGAAGGAAATGTAAGATGGTGGGAGAAGATCTGTTTCTAGCACACCTTCAGCAAACTTGGCTTGTGTGTTTCTTTCACCTGCAGATCTCTGGCGATTGCAGTTTCTCCTGCCCTTTGTCAGCATCGGCCTCATGTGCTTTGGGGCTCTGATTGGGCTCTGTGCTTGTGCCTGTCGCAGCCTTTACCCAGCCATTGCCACTGGAGTCCTGCATTTCCTAGCAGGTAAGTGTCCTGCCATCCTCCTCCAGAAGTTCAGAGTGCCCCCTGGAGCGCTCCATGGGTGAGCTCACTGTGCTTTGCTGCTTCCTTCCCCAGGGCTGTGTACACTGGGCCTCGTTGGCTGCTATGTAGCTGGGATTGAGCTGCTCCATAGGAAGCTGCCTCTGCCGGAGGATGTGAGGGGTGAATTCGGCTGGTCCTTCTGCCTCGCCTGTGTGTCGGCGCCTTTGCAGTTCATGGCAGCTGCTCTTTTCATCTGGGCAGCTCGCACCAACAGGAAGGAGTTCACCCTTCTGAAAGCCTACCGTGTGGCATAAGTGCTGCTACTGCAGTCTGGGGTTTCCATATTAGAGCCTCTTCTCCCCCAGCCCTTACTACTTTTTTCTTTTAGTCAGAATTTTATCATGTACTGCATGCTTCTTGCCAGTCGGGACAATTTAGCTTCCAGGCCCTGAAGACAAAGACCTCTGGGCTAAATGACCAAACCCTGCCAGAAGTCTGCAGAACTTTAACAGGTTTTTTAATTGGGTTTTTTTAAGAACTGTTATTATTTTTTAAGCTACGTTTGGTTGTTGACAGTTCCCCTTAGTTAGGTGTACATGCCCCTTCCTAATTTTATTACCCTGTCAGCCTGGAGGAAATAGAAGTGGTGTTGTGGGGTGGAAGAGAGATAGGAAAAGGTGCAGGTACGCAAGAATAGGAACCTCAGTGCACAAATAATACATAATGAGAAGCTGTCTACCGTGTGACTGAAGCAGGCGGTTAACTACAGGGAGCACATGAGAGACATGGGGGAATTCAGAAACCTCTGTTATGGAAATACTGTAGCTAAATCAATCTGCAGCTCAGCTCTCCTATTGTCACTAGTTTGCTGTGTTTTGTGGCGTCTGCCAAAACAGCAGGAGGCAGAGCAGGCAGCTGTGGCAGTGCTTGTACAGCACACCCTCCTGAAGCACACTCTGCACTTGCTTCTGCCAAGGAGTGGGATAAGATGACCCTCATGGAGCTCTGTCCTGCTGTAGCTCCACTGCTTCCAGGACCCAGGCTAGTTTGGTATCTGTACTACATGTGATTGTGCACTCTAATCTTAATTTGTGGTGCTTTTGCTTGATGTGGAATAAGGCTTTCTTATCTCTTGTTGAAAATGACTTCCTCACAAGTTTTTTGGTTTTAATTTGGTTTAGTGTATGTGTGTATATGTACATATATAAACTTAACGTTTTTTAAACCTCACCTGTTTATCCTTTATAACACACAACAGGGGTTTTTTAAAAGGTGCTGCTCTTTCCCCATCTCGTTTAAATTTAATAATAATAATAAAGACTCAGAAAGTTTCAGCATTGCATGAATCTGGTGGGAGGGTAAGGGAATGATCTAGAGTGGATTTCTCTTGGGGAAAGAGGAGCCAGTGTCTAGATCATTCTCTGTTTTCATGGAAGTATAACCAGAAACAATGACGTTAGACTGGATTTTTTTAGATTAAATTCTTGGGCTCCTGCTAACTTTGTATTTTCTCCTGCTCATCACTGGTGGTCACAACTGCCCATAATTTCTAATTAATTCAAAAATGTTATATTTATTCTAAATCACTGCAACTCTAGCCAGACTGGGTGACATGTCATATCTAGAAAACAGTGTTCCAAGACTAAACTGTTTAATTCTGAGGCCTTAACTCACCTTATTTCCTTACTCCATGCTTAATAAAAGAAGTATGCCTTGGGAGAAATAATTCCTGACAAAACAAATGACAGCAAGGATTCCATGGGACTCTGGTGATGAGAATGACACAGAAATAGGCATTTTATCTCATGGCTGTTTTTCTATTGTGTTTTGTGCCTTTGTGCTTTTTTTTCTTCCTAGTAGATGTTTCTACCCAAGCTCTGTTTGCTGGGTCAGCAAACAGCCCTAGTCATGATTTCCCTGAAGATCAGATATAACTGCTTGTGTAATTTCTTTTTTTTTTCTCAAGTATATGATAGACTTCTTTTATTATCATTGTTGGAATCTTTACGAAGTAAAACAAAGATCATTATGAAAACTAGAATCACTGAAAAAAGCAGTGGCAGGCCATTCAAGGTAATCTTCTTTCTCCTGTTGAGTAATTTTTTACTTGTCCTCCTTAAACAGCCCCTTTCTCTCCCTGCAGTGTCTCGGCCATTTGTAACCCCGTGAGAGGGGATGTGGTAGTTTTGTGCAGTATCTGAGAGTAAATGAAAATCCGTGCTGCCTGATCTGTACTGATAGGGTGCTTTTTCAGAGTAATTATCCTGACTTAGATAGATAAGGCCTAGCTGCTCAGCTTGTCATGTTCCTCATTTGCTGGAATTACTGGGGCATGCAAGCCTCAGCTTGGGTCAAAAGGACTGAAGTTGCTATTCTGCAGTTTGAGAGGAAACTGCTGCTGATTTTATCTAGCAGAGTTTATGGGGTTTTTTTCTTTTTTTTTTCGGGAGCTGGCAGAATAATTGTATTGAGGGATTTTAATCTGAGCAATGGAAATCCCGTGCCCTCACTCTCTCCTCTTGTATGGGACACTTATTTTTCCAAAGTGTAAATCTCAGTTTTCAAATGCTGACTTTCTTGCTTCCAAAAGAAGAAATGTTATAGAGAGAAAAGGGGATGTTAGAGGTGCTGTCAGTCCTTTCTTCATCATTTTTAAATGCCAGCAAAACTAAGATTGCCTGCTTGTGTCTGTGCCTGAGACAAATGTTTCTGGTTTTCTCTGCCCAGAAATGAAGAAAAGAGGCTTTAATTGAGTCTTGATTTGGACCATTTTAACTAAAATGAGGGTCACCTTTCAGATTTGGTGGGGGGGTTTTTTTCTGTTTTGCCCTTGTGTAGTTTTCTTCATCAGGGTGGATCTTGGTGAGAGGCACATCTCACCCAGAAAGAGGGCTGGCCCTCTCTGTTTGGGGTTATGGATCTGTGTATCTTGCTTTGCAAATGTGTGTTTTGCTCAAGGTGAGCAAAAGGGAGCAAGAAGAGTTCTTGAACTGCTGGCTTGGGTCCAATAAATGCCGGTGGAGGACAGAACAACAGAGGAGATACTGAGGACAGAGTAGTTCTGTAAAAGAGGTGATTAAGCACACTAACTAACAAATAATGGGAGACCCAGAGTGTGTGACACAGGCCCTTCACACTGACAGAGCCTCATGCCTTGTTCAGAGGCTGCGTTCAAGAGGAACTTGAGGCATGTATGTGTGTTTGTGGTCACATACGTGTGTGCAGATGCAGACACCCTTGCTCAAAACAGCAAGAAGTGCTTCAGCTTGGGAAGATAAAAGGCTGTATTTGTATTCCTCAGTATTCTGTGATCTGACCATGGAATATGTTTACTGATACTGGTTCAGTGCTGAAGGGATGAGGCAGATACACTCAGATGAAAATAGGTGAAAAAAGGGGGTGTTGTGTCTGTGCATGGGGAAAATGGCACACATCTCTAACACTGAAATGAGGAGGAATGTGGACTGAGCGTGAGAACTGAGGACTCTTGGCATTACGTGGGAACAAGCTCCAGGACTCCAGCATGAACTCCCCATGTGGTATTGAGTAGCCAGGGTAGCAAAGGCCAGCTGCTGCTCCTACAGCAGAGTGGTGGCTTAAGTGGGTGAATTGTCCTCTTGTGCTTGTGAGAAGCTCCTAAACGTTCTGTCCTCCACATCTGAGGTCAGCAAGCTGCATTTGAAACATGCTGCTTGTGACACTGCTTCTTCCTCACAGGCTTGGGTTTGTTTTCCTGCCAACTCTGTGAAACCTCTGCAAAAGCAAGACTAGCAGAAAGCTTCACAGATCAATAAAGTTTTTACTCTAGGTAGTAGCCTCTTACTTTTTTTCTTGAAATGGATGTTTTCCCCATTCTCTCCCCATGCTCCAGCCGTTGTGAGAAGGGACTGATTAAAGAAGCTGCAAAGAGGGGGTTTATTATTGTGTCCGTAAGGATAGCTCCTGCTGGTATTAGAGATGGCTGAAAACAGAATAGTCAATCCCATTTCTTAACTTTTATAAAAAAGCAAGGAAATAAAAAGACAAAAAATACTGGTTTGTTGTGTAAAAGGGACAGTTTGCCACGTGCAAAAGTAATGATATCTTTTGGGTGCAAGTGGTCAGAGGGTCCTGGATGACCCAAGAGGCCCTTCTAAATCTTGTCATGCCAGAAACTGTCTTGATCTGGTTTTCCTTCTGGGTTATGCTGGCCAGGTGATCCTTTCCTCAAAGAAGGTCTGTTGCAGTCTTTTTGTTATGGTGATAATGAATGCCTCCTCTCTTCTCGTCTAAAATGCTCTGAAGTATTTTTTTGAGAAAGGGGTTTGGATTTTGGGCTGGGTTTTTTTTGTTCTGTTCTGATTTTTGCCACTTATGGCTGGCACCAAGTTATGTACCAGCCTGCAGTCGGTCTCTTGCAGTGTCGTTCTGTGATTCAAGACAATGACTTCTGAAAAGCTCTTTCCCACTCTCTCGCATTGTGTGTACTCAGCCAGCACCTGTTATTCAGAGGAAAATTCTGAAATGTCAGCAGCTTGTTATCATTACATCTCAGACTGACTATCCACCCCTATTTGTGTGTATTTCCTGCTTAAGTGGATTGTGTGTCTCAACAGAGAGAATTACATCTTGAAGCTGCTTTTTTTTGCTTTTCATTTCCTCAGGAGTAGCTAGAGTTTGTGCTATAGAACTTCTTTATAAACTGGTTTCAAATAGGAAAGGATCAAAAGTTTGCATGTTTGCTGTTAACTTTTCTATTGCTGTAGAATGTTGCCCTATATTTTTAAACCATGGCTTTCAGGACTACAGAGTGCCAAATGAAGCCTTTGTTCAAGTCATGGTTCTGATACACGGCAGTGGAAGAGTGGATACTCCATAACTGGAAGATTGCAGAGGTGTCTGCATATGGCAATAACAGTCGTATGCAAAATTAACACTTAACAAGCACTTGTCTGCCTACTGATACATGCCAAGCCTTTATACAAACCAATGAGCACTGAAAAAAACCTGAAACTAATAATGTATTCCACCCTCTCGTCTCCTCCTTCATTCTAAATTTACCCTTTTTAAAAATAGCCATAGGGACAGTGTTTTATTTATTCCTGGGGTTAGAGCCATGAGTGTCAGATGTCTCTGCTCCATGCTTTCTGTGTACAGACAAAGGTAAAGATGATGGTTGATTTTTGTAGGGGATCCAAGCATCTCTCTAGCTTTGGGTTTCCTGAGGTGAAGATTGGAAATCTTCAAGAAAGCTAGAACCTTTTGTTTAATGATAATTATTACTCAGAATCTGCTTTTAAAAAAAGTTAGGGATTTTGTTTTAATAGTCTTTTTTTTTTTCCAACCTTTCTCACATCTTTCATGTGCCTCTTTCAAAGTGTCTCTTAACATTAAAATGTTTTAGAATATTGTATTTTTTATATTTTTCTGCCCCTAGAAGCTCAGCCTTGGGGAGTTGCATCGACTGTGTTAGTATGGAGTGTCCTTTGCTCCATGTCGGGTGAGTGTAATGAGAGCCTTTCCCAGCAGTGCCCAACCAGCATGTGCCATCAGTATTTGTAGTCTTGGACTGAGCTACAGAGTCAGGACTCCAGTGAATTATGGACTTTTTTCATCCTCTGAGACCAAGTACAGCTTGCACCTTTAGGTGATTTGATTATTTTGGAAATTTGTCTACAGAGCCAGGTAGCTGACACTGTTGGCTAAGTGACCATGATAATACCCTTGTACATTAAATGGTTTCCATGTGAATTCCCTGAGAACCTTTCTCATTTTCAGAGAATTTACCTGTGACAAATGTGTAAGAGCTCCAAAGGTGGCCACCTGAAGTGTTTACACTAATGTTGATTTCATTGTTGATTGAATCCACCAGTTGATCACCAAGTTGGTGCGTTTTGGAGCACTGGCTGGGTGAGAGCAGTAGTGTGCTGGCGTGGCAGTGCAGAATGGGTGCTAATTTTCTGTGGTGCCTCAGCTCTGCCAGAGCCTTCTTGCATGCTAGTGTTTTAGATAGCAGATGCTGGAGAACTGGTTCCACAGCCTTTCCAAATCCTTCTTGGGTCTCAGCCCTGCACTGGATGGTGCTCCCTTACCCCATTGCTAATTCCCTAATTTAAACAAACTGCTTGTGTGGATGATTCTGTGGTCCCAGTGACTTTACTCAAGTCATTTCTCCAGCCCTTATAAAATTGCTTTGATTGAGAAAGGGGTGGAGTTCTTCTTTCCCACAAATCACTTGTGCTTTCTGAGTGCTTTCTGGGGCTGTAGCAGTAGTTTCTTTTGCAAACAGATCCCTTTTGTCTTGTGCTGAAGTGACCCATTCAACCAGCTAGCTTTGATTTGCATTTTGATGTTTACTTCCACACAAAAGAACAGCAGCAGTGGTGTAAAATCACGGTGTCTGCCCAGTGCTGAGACTGCTCAGGTTCACTAAAGGTCTTGGATTTCAGGAAAGTGGTTACCCATCGACAGATGATGAGGATGTCACAAGCGGTGTCAGTAGCAGGATGGTGCTGGCAGAGGCACCCCAGTGTCCCAGTGCAGAACTGGGAGGAGAGGCAGAAGAAGCTGCTGAGCTGGCTCAGGCTGCAGTGGGAAGTGAGCAGCCCTGGAGAGTGTGTCCCAGGTTCTGGAGCAGCTTCACCATTCTGCTTGAGCCACCGCAGACCTGCCTGGGAACAGCACTGGGACAGCTGTATCAGTGGTGTGATGGATGGACAGCATGGACCACACTCTGGGATTTCCCCTGTGTGCTGGGGGGTTTGAAGGGGAGGCTGGAGCAGCCAGGGCTGTCCTCTGCCAGGAGCACAAGGAAGTGTGCAGCATTGTGGGCAGAGGAAGCCAAACCTGTTCTGCAGCAGATAAGTGTGCTTTACCTTCAGCCGCCTTTGTGAGCTGACAGGAGTGGCATCATCCAGGTGGCAAACTTGTTACTGCCGCTCTGTGTCTCCTTGCTTCCTTCTCCCAGCTCCTGAATCTCCCCTCACTGATTCTCCCCTCTCTGGTCTCTCTCTTTCACCACAATAAATGAACTAGTTACTCACTTCAGAGGCACTTTGGGCCATCCTTGGAGGACCTTAAATCTGTCCAAGTCCACATCCCCATTCCATGCCCAGCTGGGTGTGTCTGGAAGCCTAAAATCAGCTAATTGGAAATGCGAGGCAGAGGGACGTGTTGGGGCGTGCAACTACAGCCACTGGCTCTCAATTTAACGTGGCCTGGATGCTGTTGGCTCTGCTCTGCCAGGTGCTCAGTTTACAGCTTAAACTCTCTGCATCCAGTGTTTACACAGTGAGAAATAAGAGCTTAATTTGCAGTAAAAGATTTACATTGTACAGTCTGGGCTTTCTGCTTCTGTTATGCTCCCTGCCCTGGGTCATCTTCACCCCAGGAGATGCCAGTAGGGAGCTGATAGCTTCTTGACCCATGGACATTGTTGGTGTTCAACAGGCTGTCAAGGAAACAGAGATCAGCTGATGGAGCACTAGAGAAAACTGCCATGGTGGTGTCATACCCAATGCAAAGATTCTGGTCTACGGATAAAGAGGGTACATGGGGAATATTTTTTCCCATTTTTCAGAGGCTGTGTCATACATTTAGTTTGGGTTTTTCCTCTTTTGCCAGTAATTTTTAGATTAACTGGTAGCATTTCTAGAAATTATGGGAGTCACCTTTGTCTTCTTACTGGAAAGGAATATTTTCAACAAAGATGTCAAAGATTTCAAGCTCCCCACCTTAAAAATTATGAGGGTTAGCTGAAGCAGTGAGAAGTAAATGGACAAAGAAAGTCACTGAAAATGAAGATTCAGAATGTTGAATTTCAGACAAAAATAATGTTTTCTGTAGGTTTCCTATTCTGGGGCATAGTAAATTGGGATATGCATAAAAGATGCAGGAAATAATTGTTCTTCACTTGACCACGTTCAGCCTTAGCTAGTGTTGTGTGTTGAAGCTGTAATCAGCTGGGGGTATCCCAAGAGGAGTGAACATCACCTCTAGAACTTTTAGAAACCATAACCTACAAGATAGGGAGCAGCAGAGCCATTATGTAGAAGGAAGGACTCTTTGGGTGGTTGTTTTTTACAACAGAAATTGATACAGACAATTGCTGGTAGTTGTCCACATCCACTGGTGAGAAGACAGGAGGTAATCAGCTTTGTCTGTAGTAATGGAGAACTAAGCTGATGGACAGAAAAAACCATCTCAGTTTTGGTGTGCTTGGTTCTGGCTGGATGATTGATTGTCCTTTCAGCCCTACATTGTTCCTCATCCAAGCCATCTTCAGGAAAATGCGTCACCTACCCAAGAGCTCATCTACTGAGTGTTAGAGAGAAGGACACCATTTCTGATGAACTTTCTGTATTCTGTCACAGAATTATTTGTGAAATACAAATACCAAAACTGCTAATTGAACATGGACCCTCAAATGAGTGTTGTGAAATTTGGCAATGATACAATTACTTATTTTACCTGAGACACTGGCTCAAGATGCATTCCAAAAAGTCACTTATATAGGTGTTTCCTAAAATTTTAGTTTGTTGTATTTGTTCAAGATGTGTTTAGTTTGGGGCTCATTTAATCTAGTTTCTCAGTGAGACAAACCTGAGGAAACGATGATGTTTATGTATTCATGATTTTTGTCCTTCCTTCCTGTTTAGAATTTATTGGCCAGTTCAAGCCAGAGATGCTGAAATGCTGGTTCTGTTTCTTGTAAAGGAACCTCGTGCAGGACAGGGACACTGTTAGTGCCTCTATTGAAGGTGGCATGGCCATCTGAGTGCTTACTAAGATGTTCTAAGCAGAATAATCCTTTGTCTAGATGACAGTTCATGGTTATCTTACCCTTCTTTTTTAATCAATGATGTCACTTTTAGATGATGAATAAGAGGTATTAGGTATCCAGACTTTTTTAGGTGATTTTGCAAAACGCGAAAGAAATGCACTGGGGTTTGCTCTCCTGGATTTAGAACAAACAAAAGACTAGCCTTGAAATCCTGCAGACATTTGAGTGATGCCATGCAGATCTGGTCTGTAAAATTCCCAACTGATACGTAACTGTTTGGAACCTTGGTGCAGTATTCTAAGGAAGTCTGTCACTTGGTGTAACAAAGAAGCTTTTTGACTCTACATGATACATCTCACCATATTCTTGTCTCATTTATGGCATTTCCTGTAGGGCTGAAATGAGACCACACATATTTGTAGCCCAGAACTACTGTTTTTTAGGCATTGCTGGAGTAGTTCATAGGGAGTTACATAAAAAATTTGTCATAAATAGCAGAATAAGGGCACATGTTTGATATGCAGCGAGATGTCTTTTTGATGTTTGTTATTCTGAGTCAGGCTGAAATGAAAATGATCAAATGAAAGCATCAGAAATTAGAGGTGACGGAGAACTAGACAAAAGTAAAATTTGGAAAATAATTCTGAACTGTAAATAATAAAGCTGATATTCCTTCTGGCCTAGCAGGAAAGCAAACACCTTCATATTAATGATACAGTCATATGTGTTCTGAGATAGTATTCTTCTTGAGCTTGTTCACACAGAAGTACTCATCAGCAGTTTCCCCACAAACTTCTTTGGAATTTACCTCTGAAAATTATGTTTGTTAAGCAAGATGTCTTTGTTACAGATTTCTCTTCCTTGTCATAAATTTCTAAGACAGAATTCTCTTTCAAATAGGAAATAACTTGTTTCTCATCATACTGTTCTAATAATAGATTCTGCCCTATCTGAAGTCAGTGTGTGCTTCATTCTTGAGCTCCCCTTTGTTCTGTGTCTTTATTTTTTAATGAAAATTCTTTCTAGTATGTGACTGACTTCTCTCAGATGAATCCTTTGAACTGTTTTGAGCTCTGTTATTGAACAATGCACCAATCTTCTCATAGTGACAAAATTTAACAAATAAGAGGAGAACATTAAAATCATGAGCAGGTAAGCCCATGGAGAGAAGATCTGGTCCAACTGGAAATAATTAAATTTGAAGAGAGTTTCTAGCATCTCAATGCCACAAAGTGTTGGGCACTTTCGGTCTATGACACTGATGTAGTAGGTCTCATATTAAAAACTTAGAAGGAAATGCGCTGAGTTCAACTCTGGTATAACTGGATCACACGCTTAAGGGTTTAAAATAAAATTTTAAGATTTTTGTGTTAGATGGTAACTTTGTTTCAACATATTGCCCTACATCTTATAGAAAAAATAAGGAGAAACTTTGGGCCTTCGTTGCTTGCCTCGACTTTGTGGTATAGGGAATTTGTTTTGAAACTATGTTGTGGTTTTCAGCTCACGGGGTTTGCTTTGCTTTGAGGTTTTCTTTGTTTTTGAGACAAAGAAAATCTTAGTAAGAGAACTGTCTCCCCAGAGATCACTGCATCAACCCATTTAATCTCTAGGATTATGTTGTTTTGTAGATTGTCAGATTGCTTCAAGGTTGACAAATTTACCTTATCTGAGGAATTATCCTATGAAGACTTACAAAAATATTAGGTGAAGGAAAGTGTCAGCCAGTTGAACATTTCCAATCCCTACTTTTTCACAAAGCCTGTTAACATCAGGCTTCCCGTTAAAACTCGGTATGATGGTACAGAGACAAGTGAGCAAATAGCACACCAGAGCCCGGAATATACAAGTTAAAGTAAACACACAAGTACACGATTACAGCCACGGGCAGAATATCAGTCTTGGCACTTCTCACCACATGTAGGTAGTAAGAAATGCAAATTCAGAAATCTTTTACTAGCCAAGTGCAGTAACTGCAGCCAGAAAAGGTCTGCAGAAAAGAAAATGAAAGAAATATTTTCTTTCAAAGAAAACAAGATGTGACTCAGAAAACAATATTTTGGTCATAGCTGGCATTAACATAAGCTGATAAGCAAAATTTAATTCAGCAGTAGTCTCAGAGAAAATACTCTGTATGAACAGTAAACAAAGCACCAAACACATAATTTGGCAGTGGCTGGAATGTGTGAAGACGTGCTCAGTGCTGTGCAAGAGAGGATAGCAAACTTGCCAAGCCAAATTTAAACAAAACAGTGGCCTAACTACAGCTCTGCCAGGGAAAGCCAAACTGCAATGCCAAGGAAAATATAAAGGTTAAAATATCAGGGAATATAGTGATTACTGAGAAATATGTTTTGATTGATGGATGTATTTATTTACAGTTAAACTTGCTAAACAAGTGGCAAGTGATGCCCTCAATAGATCCACAGACAAAACAATTGCTAGTAGAAGAGCATGCATGTGATTTTGGCTTTTCTCTAGCAAAACGGCAGAAAAATTTAATGTTTTGGAAACAAAACAAGTAACGTCTTCTGGATAAGTTACTGCAAGTATTAGACTGCTTGTGTCATTCAGTCCAACAGAGTTTAATGGATTTTTTTTTTTTTAAGAAAAAACCCTACAATAAACTCTATTTCTAAAGTAATAGAAGAAATTGGCGAATAGACAGAATCCTTGTACTGAAGTACATAAAGCCAAGGAACCAACTGACCACTGAGCCTTGCCTCAATCCCTGGCAAGGTAATGGAGCGCCTCGCTCTGGAGACATCTCTATTCACATGGATGAGAAGAAGATCAGGAGTAGTCAGCACGGATTCACTAAAGGTAAATCATGCTTGACCAACCTGATTGTGTTCTACAGTGAAGCAATTACCTGGGTGGATGAGGGGGGAGCAGTGGATATTGTCTACCTCGACTTCAACAATGCTTTTGACACTGTCTCTCACAGCATCCTCATAGGCAAACTCAGGAAGTCTGGACTGGATGAGAGCACAGAGAGGTGGATTGAGAACTGGCTGAACAGCAGATCCCAGAGGGTCGTAATCAGTGGCACAGGGTCTAACTGGAGGTCACTAGTGGTGTCCCCCAAGGTTCAATACTCAGCCTAGTATTGTTTAATTTCTCCATCAATGACTTGGGTGAAGGGGCAGGGGCCTCCTCAGCAAGTTCACTGATGACACAAAACTGGGAGGACTGGCCAATAACCCAGAGGGCTGTGCAGACATCGACAGGTTGGCAAGATGGGGAGAAAGTCCCCACAAAAATGCCTGTGTCTGAAGCTCTTGTCATACTGTAATATGCTGCCTGCCCAACAGAGGAATTTGAGGACTAAAAAATATCTGTATCCTCAATCTAACAGAAGTAGGAGTAAAAATCAATGGAGTTGCCTCTGAGCTAATTTCCAGGAAGAAGCCAGAGAGAAACTGTGAGTAGGCAAAGAAGGGGCACAAGCTTTACTAGTGTTCACACTCATTCTTCTGCCTGGAGAAAAGAGAAGCCTCATCTTCTCATGCATCCCAAGTTATCATTATCATTATGGATTGAGCATCCAATTTAACTTTGCTTATGAAGATCCTGAAACCTTCAATAAGTCTTGTGTCAGAAAGTTCAGGAGCTGATTGCAACACATATCAGAGCTGTTCAGAATGACAAGAATGCCTTCAGGCAGAGATGGATGCTGCTTACTGTGCAAATATGACAGTGATAGAGATCAGGGACTTGATGTCCAGTGGGATATATATGGATAGGAACAAGATGCAAAAAGAGACAAAATACACAAGTTCCAAACATACAGTGGAGCAAAGTGGGAAGGGTGTCTTGACTGTGAGAAAATGCACTGAAGTAGAACATAGCCATTTTAACTAGGGCTATCCAGAGTTCACCTACTCTTTGCTGCCCAGCCTAGAAGGCCAGACACCCTACATTAATTTATCCACTTTATCACTGCAGATCTTTTTTCTGTTAACTATTCAAACATTCTTATTGCAGGCAGTTTCTTGGTATGCTGGGAACTGGGTGAACTCCTGAACTCCCAAGTGATGACTGGCATCCATGAAGTGATAAGACATTTCATCAGGCACAGCCTGTTATCTCATTCCACCACCTCACAACCAACAGCATTCTAATCGTACATTTGCACTTAAAATTGTAAATACACTGTATCCTTCAGTAAAGTCTTAAATTCTCTGTAAGTACTATGTCTGGTATGAGAAACAGGCAAGACAGCAAGGTAAAGTTCGAAAATTTCCTATACCTATAAGCAAAAGACTACATGAAGTCAAAATCAAAATGCCTCACTTGGATTATTTGCTGAATATAAAAAAGGCAGCTTTACTGAGAATTAAGGAGATCTCCATGAGCTCTAGGAAGCTCCAAGAGGGCTGTTTGCAGTTCCTTGCTGTGTCTCAAGGTGCAAGGTACTAAGTTCTTCAGCATTCAGAGCACAGCAGCATCCAGCCCTCACCAAACCTGTCCTTGGGCGCAAAGGTACGGGCTTGGATCCGATAAACCCTTGTCATGTAATGGAGGAGAGGACTGGCACTGGGGCTGCAAACGTGGTCATTTACCTGCTACAAGCACAAAGCCTGAAGAAGAGGTGTAATACAGGCAGCATGCCCTCAGCTAGGGGCTGGCCAGACAGGAAAAAACCACAAACCTACTAGGTGACCACAGTGACCAGCCCAGAGCATTGTGTACCAGCAGAACAAATCGCAGAGCTGTCTCCTCTCTTATTCCTGAAGGGTGGAGCTCTTTTCACTGTCCTGATGGTTTTTCCTTGTCTTTTTTTTTTTTTCCCAAACCTTTTGATACACTCAATATGGAACTCAGAAAACAACAATTTCCACAGCAACACAGAGGTGGTGAGTCGTGGGACAAAACAAAGTAGCAGTAGTGAATGTGAGTGTTGGTGCAGATGTGTATCTATCTATAGAAAAGAAAGAGAGAGGTTTTGAAGGGCCTGTGGAAGGATATCAACTGTGTAAGGGACAGTATTTGAACCTGGGCTTGATAATTCAGACTGTGATTGTGGAAAGAGTGAAGAGGAGATTCTAGGGTACTTTAATCAATATAAGCTTAATTGTGTGTCTCTGTGTGGGTCTGATGTACAGCAGAAGGATTCCAGGAATGCTTAAAAGCTTGCTGTCGTGGTTTCACTTGCCATATGCAGCACTGATGTCAAGAAAAGAGAGCAGCTAAACTTTTGCTCTTCAATGTTTCTTCTATTAAGTCTGTAGCAGTAACCTTGAGCTCATGGCCAACCCTCAGGAGGGCTACAGGACATCTGATAGTGAATCATCACAGTGGTACCTTCAGAGGATGATTTCACATTTCTTGTAGGAGTAGCAACACCACCTAAAATTTAGCCCATTATTGGCTTTATCTTTATATCCTCAGATACCAAACACAGGAGACATTAGCCTGTACACTCGATGCATCCTAATTTAGCAATCTGGATAATGGAGCAGAGGTAGTGCAACATACATCCTCTTTTCTTCAGGAAGTCTCTGATTGCCCTGCCTCTTAAAAGTGGAAGATTCGGAACTCCCAAGTGCTCCCTGATGTAAACAGGACCAACTGCTCTTATGAATGGAAGCCTTCAATAAAAAAGCAGTTTTTGTGTCTGTTGCTACCTGAGGCTGGAGGGAGTTACCAACGTGAGTCTCCAAGCTATTTATGACGTTGTAGGTGAAAGTGGTAGGTTGGGACAAAAGATGGAAGGAGAGAGGTATGAGATTGCCAGTGTAGAAGCGGGAAAACTTTTAGCAATTGAAAAAAAAAGAAAATGAAGCCTGAATAGTGGGGAAATGAGAAACTGAAGCAGACAGTGCACAGCAGACTATATGGACAGGCAGAACTGGAATATACTGGCAGAGCTGAGTGAGGATAGTGGTCCAGAGTTGTCAGGGTTGAAATGTACTTGCAAAGGTGGAATAAGAATTTTATGTGCGGATCTGTATTACACCTTCCCCACCCAGGCCATCCCTTCCTCTGTCTCCCAGGAGGATCTACGAACACACCTCTGTTTATATTAACTTTACGACCAGAAAAGAAAAAAAGTACAATTTTGCTCTGTTGAGAACTGCCCATGAATTTAAACAACAGACTTCAGAATACTGACACATCAAACCAAATATTTTAGTGGGATTCTGAGTCTGGATTAGTATCATGAATCTTGGTGTCATTGGTATGAAATCGTGTCATGGGTCTTTGTCTCTAACAGGGGTTCCTGTTAAACGAGCACAAATATTTATGTTAGTTGTTCTTTTTCAGGGAACTCAGAGGCATTCCAGGAACTTGTCTTTGGTACCAGACGGTACGTTCATCTCCGTGTGGGTGGGTGTTCCCTGGTCTCCCATTGGATGAAGCAGCCAAACCTCTTGGTGGATCTCACAGGCTAAAGCAGCTTGAGGGGGTGTCAATATTGAAAGAAGACACCTTTATTCAACCTGTACCCATTGACTTTATCTTTTAAGTGGGAAATGTCACCAGGGCTCTAAAATGAAAGCCAGCTGTCTCAGGGTGCTCAGCTGATCATGTATGCCTGGCTTTCACTACAGGCAATGCTCAGTGTGGTTCCAAGGAGATGCACTTGTCCCTGGTTTGTATCGACAGCAATGTCCCCAGGTGGTGATGGCAGTGGGTTCTGCACTGCCAGGGCATGCTGTGTTTCTCATTCATGACTATCTATGGCCAAGGGACATTGACTGCACTCTTGAAAACCTTTTTGGAGTCATGGCTCCCTTGCCCTGACAGATGCAGTAGGTTATGTGAGTTCTACCAAAGCCCAACAGCTCCTGGAGGACACAAGAACCGCTCTGTTCCTGAGCAAGCCTGTCTCTCAGGTGGCAGGATGGCTGCTTGCTCTACAGCAAAAGGGCAGAGCAAACAAGGAAATGTTTGCTTCTGGTGGTCTCAGCATAAGAGAGAGTGTCACAAATACTTGGGAAAAGAAGGCTGTTGAAGTCAGAAAGCCTTGACGTTCCCACTGACAACAGAAGAAGGCAACTGGGGCCTATCACCACCTGCAGTGACTGCACAACAGTGGGACATCTGAACCCCACATCTCTCTTCTGTGGATTGCATCTCCTCTCTCCATGGCTTGTGGAAGGAATGTGTGAAGGGATGCAGCTCTGGGTTTGGTGTGAAATGAATGGAGCTTGCATGGTTACAGATCCTCACGAGGGCTGGATGGAGGCAGCCGTGAGGGTGGCAAGGCAGCCGGCTGGGGTGGTGTAGCTCTTCTCTAGAACAGGGCCCACAGTCCTTACCCCGCATTCAGCAATGCTGATAAGGCAGAAGCTGCTGCTCCCTCAGTATATCATGTTACTCCCCTGTTTCAACTCCCCATCATGTCCTGACTCCTGCCAGCTCTGCCTGCCTTCCCTCCAGCAGCGTTATACACGCAGACCATGAGGTCCACTTCTTCATGGGAGCAGTGCAAGAAAGTGTGCAGAAGGGGAATGACATATGTAGAAATGACTTCAGAGGGGAAGGTTCCCCACGGCCAGCTCAGGAGACAGCACCTTCTGAGACTGTGCTGGGAGAAAACTGACAGTGAAAGCCTGAGAGAGGTGGCCTTTCACCTTTATCACCTGAAGGGGGGTGTGTGACTGACTACAGACAAAAGCAGGCACTGACTTGGAGGGGGTGCTGCAGGCTGGAGCCATCCAGCTTCACTGTTCAGAAATGCCACAATCAAGATGAGAGCAGTACACAACAGCAGTGAAACTCAAGGAGATACATACCAGACACCCTCAAACCAGGAGCCACTCTTAGAACTCCTTTCAGGGCTAACTTAGAAACTGGAAATAATAATGTTCTCTTTCCTCATTAAAGACTGACTGGGTTTTCTCGGCACTAAAATATGTGCAGACCTTCCATGCAAGACAATATTAAGCAAGACTGTTTACTTATTATATTACTGTGTTAACTCTGTAACTGGTTATATCACCAGAAATCATGTGGCAGTCTCAGATTTACTTTTCTACCTCCAGACAGGCAATATGAAGTTTGCTTCTCTTTAGAGCTAATTTTCTCTTCAAATTCTGACTACCCAAAAACTCTTTCTGTATCCTTCAGTCTCTTTAGTCCTGGTCTTTGGAGGGGCAGATCCTTTAGGAAATCTCTAATGCTCATGGTATTGCAAGAAAGCTTCCTCTGCCCCTCAGAGGAAAACCCCTTGGCCTTGACAGCAAATGCACCATTGATTCTGCTGGTGCTGAACAGAGATCTCTTCTTGAGGTTGGTGGTGACATCCACAGTGGTGGCTGGGTATTTAAACCTGAGGAAGCACAGCCTCTAGGAGATGAAGGACAGCCCACCTTCTACAAGAAGATCTGACATCTTAAACTTCATTGGCTAAACCTTGTTAAAAACCGTGGAGTCCTTACAAATTTCTTCTCCCCTTCAACTGAAGACTTTTCCCAAATACTGATTTTCAACATCAAACCCAAGAGCATGAAGTACTATCATTCCTGAGGGCCAGCTGGTTTGGTGGTACATGCCAAGGGAACTGTTTTCAACAGAGCCAGTTCATCTGAAGAAAAAGCCCCCCCAACAGTATGAATTGACTGCCCCACACAAGTGACCAGAGGCTCAAAGTAAGTTTCTTGTGCCTGCAGTTTCAGACAGACTGTAGTCTGAGTCTGAGTTTGATGAGATGACATCCAACACTCTCATGTGCTGCCTCTTGCTGCTAGTGAGAAGTGGAGCTCAAATAGGTAACACTCACAATTGACATGAACGGGTATGATCAGGGAATTAATTTTATTTCCCTAAACAGTACTAAAAACGCCCTCGTGATCCCAGTGCATTTGTTGTAACATAGTAAGAACATGATTAGCACTTAATACTATTTAATAAATATGCTGATTAACTTAGGCAACAGTAATCAGTACTTGTACAGATCAACAAACTTGACCAGTCAGTGGTGTGAAACAATCATGAGGATGTGGTATATTAACTCTGCTTTGCATTTTAAGGTTGAATTTGGGCATCCCTTCCAAATACCCTGAAGAAACCTCCTTCAAAAACTGAAGATACATTTGGCCATGGAAGGAGTCTCTATTTCTTTATTTTTTTATTTGCTGCTGAATGGGGGGCAAAAAACTAATCTGTTATTTGGGGTGCTGTGAGAATGGGAAGAATAGAATTAGTTTGTGATCTGAAACTTTATGGGTTTTTTGATCAAGTTTATAAATCAGCAAGGCTTTGACAGAACAAGATTTAGTGTCTGTTTTCAAATCCAAATTATTCTGATAAATCCAAATCAGAGTAGATAACTTTGGTGACAGTTCCCCTGGACTTGGGGACCCCAGGAATCCTGTAAAGCATCTGCAGAGGTTCCTCACAACTCCTTCTTGGTCCCCAATTAAGAACTGAGCCAGCCAAGTACCTGTCAAGGGTGGGGTTTGCTCTAACCGGGCATAGTTCAGCCAGACCCCACATGATGTTTCAAAGCTTGCTTTCTTCATGTCACTTCTCACAGGCCCTGTGTCCACAGAGCCTTTGATCACAGCACATTTGTCCTCCTGCATCCTCTTTCTGTAAACTTACATTCTTAAGGTCAAATATTCGCCAGCAACAGCACAGCACACACACAGCAGCCCTGAGCACAAACATAGGCTGGGTGGGGAATGGATCAAGAGGAGCCCTGAGGAGAAGGGCCTGGGGCCATCGGTGGACAAGAAGCTCAACTTGATCCAGCAATGTGCACTCACAGCCCCAAATGCCAACTGCATCCTGGGCTGCATCCAAAGCAGAGCGGCCAGCAGGTTGAGGGAGGTGATTCTTCCCTTTTGCTCCACTCTGGTGAGACCCCATATGAGGTACTGCATCCAGCTCAGGGGCCCAGTGTAAGAATGATGTGAACCTGCTGGAGCCAGTCCAGGGGAGGGCCTTGAAGGTGATCTGAGGGTGGGGCCACCCCTCCTATGAAGGCAGGGTGTTTGGGCTGTTCATCATGGAGAAAAAAAGGCTCCAGTGAGATCTTATAGCAGCCTTCCAATACCTAAAGAGCGCTACAAGAGAACTGGAAAGGGACTTTTTACAAGGGCTTGTAGTGACTGGACAAAGGTGAATGGCTTTTGAATGAAAAAGGGTAGGTTTGGATTAGATATTAGGAAGAAATCCTTTACTGTGAGGGCACTGAGACAGGTTTGCCCAGAGATGATGTGTATGCCCCATCCATGGAAGCATTCAAGGTGAGACTGGATGGCACTTGAAGCAACCTGTTTGAGTGGAAGGTGTCCCTGCCCATGGCAGGGGTTTTGAACAAGATGATTTTTAACATCCCTCCCAACCCAAACCATTCTATGATTCTCTGATTCTGTGATTCTGTATGATTTGGCATTATGACTTAGGTAAATGAATAATTACTGAAGGGGGTTGCCAAGGGCAGAAGTGTAAGCTTTGCAGCTCCTCCCGAGCCCCTCCGAGGTAGAACAGAAGCCGGGGCAGGGAGCAGCTGGGTGAGGGGTGTGCTCGAGTTGTTCCCCCCACCTCTTGCTGCCAGCACATGGCCCATCACTGGGGTGGTGGTGGGCAGGAAATTTCAGGCTGGTAATTGTAATGAGATTTACTCAGTCCTGCTGTCTCGTTTTCCCTGTATCACAGGCACCCAGGATATACTGTATCTTGAAAACTTGCTTGGCAAAGAGTGACGGCAGCTGCACTGGGGCAGGTCTCAGCAGAAGGGAGCCCCATAAAGGACTTGCTGGTGACCTTTGATTTGACTACCAATACGTAGCAAGCAAATATTTAAACCCAAGCCATTCAGAAGGGAAGCGCAGCTTTAGCATGGGTAACTCAGGCAGGGGGTGTTGCTACGATAGTCCTGGGCTGTGCCCAGGAAGGGGCAAGCAGCCTTCTTCCCCTCCTCTTCCCCTCCAGCAGAGCAGCCCACCCTGCCCATCATGCCCACACCAGGGAAGGGGCAGATGCTCAGACCCCAACAAGTTGGGCAGCTGCTGTACCAAGAAAAGCAGGAGTTTTAAAGCTGTTTAAAGCCCAAAGACAAAATAACTGTGGCCATTCCTCCTGCCCACATTGCCTGTGACCCCATACAAGCAGAGGCTGTGTGAAGGGGAGGCCACCACTGGATCTGGCTGCCTGCTGTGACCAGAGCCCCAGGGGCCTGGACCCAATGCTGGTCTTCTGCCATCCACATAGTGAGGAGTCTTCAAGAAATCCATTGGTGTCGGTCAGGTGCAGCAACAGGCCAAGAGGGTATTTATCCCTCGGAGTGGTGCTGAATTAGCTCTTTTGGTCAGTTTATAATTAGGTACTTGCACTTAACAGTATTCTTTCTGTTGGGTTTTTATAGTTTTGTCTTTTCTTCTTTAAACACGAAAATAATCAGTCTTAAAATAAAATAATTTAAAAAAAATACCCTGGGAAGTGATCTATAAAAGGAGAAAATCCTTGCCAAGGGAATGCCACAGCAGTGAGCCCAAGCCACAGAAAGCCCGGTTGAAGGCTTCACTTTGCCGCAGCTTCTCAGAGGTTAACCAGGGTCTGTAAGCAAACAGCTTAAAGAAGGAGCCCGGCTTAGTGCCTGGGTCTTGGGCTGTCCCAGAGACTACCAGCCTAATGCCCTTCCAGCAGCCCCTCCCTCCCAAAGGCGATGCTGGCCAAATAGAGCTGCCCTCGCCCTCTCCTCACGCAGCAAGGAGCCTTCTGCGGGGACGGCCCGGAGCCGCGCTGGGCTCAGGGGCATCGCAGGAGAGGGAGGGTGTTTCACTTCAGACGGGCGCAGAGCCATAACAGGCATTTGTGTATATAAAGCCCGGAGCAGCAGCCCGGGAGGATTGTTTAGCACAACCACACCTCGGCTCACTTGGCAGCACGGCGAGGCGCTGCCGGAGTGCCGGCAGCCGAACCCCGAAGTACGCGAGTGTGGGAGCGATCTGCCCATGGGCCCCCGCCTGCTGCTGACACTGATGCTGCTTCAGGCAGGTGAGTAGCACCCCTCGGTCCCTCTGCCCTGCCATGCCTCCCCCTGTGCAGGGACAGCCTCTCCCTTGCCATCGGCTTTGCGTGCTTCATGGCAGGACCTCCGTGTGATATGGCCAAGTGAGGAGAAAAAGTGTCACTAGACAATCCTCAGCCTTACAGTGAGGGACTGTGTAAGTGAGCTGCTTGCCTGCCTCACTTCCCAGCCCCAGCTATGCTTTGCATAAACTGTATAAACACAGGTCTTTTTTAATAGTTTTCTGCTACAGAGTTGTTTGTGTCCGTGTTTCATAGAAATACCTTCTTTTTATACCAGTGGCCATGGAGTGAGCAGTTTTCAGCACATCTGAATTTAAAGTAATTTTTTAAAATTCTGTTTATAAAAGCCATAAATGGCTGCTAACATAAAGTCTCTACACATAAAGGCAACAAAACACTAAACTGGCATATCTGAGGTTATACCTGCAGTAGAGTTTTAAAAGAAAAAAACAACCCCCTGCCTTCATTTACAGCAAAGGCTGCCAGTTAAAGCAGGAAATAGTGCTAAGTTGTCAGATTCACCTCTGCTCACCTCTCTGCAGGTATGTTCTTCTCTAAGGTGCTCCATTAGTAGTTTAACTAATGATTGGACATGCTACTAACGGGACATTTGGCTAGAAGCAGGCTGCTGTGGAGACTCAGACTTTTTCAAGGTTTTCCGGCTGTGTTGGCTTGGCTGCCTAGCGGAGAGAAAGCAATTTCAGTTCTTGGTCGAGTTATTAGGTGTGCACCTGAATATTAAAATGTACTTGCTAGGGCTGACCTCTCAGCTGCAGCAACACGCCGCTGGCTCAAAACCCAGACAGCTTTCAAAGAACAGGAACATCAGAGGCTGCCTGGATACCTCTTGCAGAACATGCAGCCCTAAGCACACTAATTGAGTCTTTTGGACTCAATTTCCTTTGGGGCTTTCTCTCCACTTTCATGTGCAGCTCTGCACGGTAATTGCAGTTCCTTGATCCTCAGAGATATCTCCAAAAGAAGAATGGCCTTTCTTCTTCTGGGTGAGGTACAGTTACCTTACACCAGCCTCAGCCTTTTTCAGCCAGTGGCCAACAGACCAAGCCCAGCAGTCCTGGCTTAAGAGGCCAGTGAAAGACAGCTAAAAAAAAAATCAGGCTGCTTGTCAGAAGACCGGAATGCCTACAAAGAAGTTTTTGTCTCCATTGGAACATTTTCAGGGTCTGCAAACTGCAACAGGTTGAAAAAGCACGATTTATACCCCCAAATCCAAAGCAGCTCACTACTTGTGATTTCCCCGGAGAGCTGAGCCCCCTTCTAACTCTGGAGCCTTACTGTTTAGACAAGGAGAATAAGTAGTCTCTTTAGTTCTCAATAAAACCCATCTAATGTGTTTTTAGCACGAAACCTGAACACTCAAGTAGTGTTTAGGTGAGCAGCCGCTTACTTTTTCAGGAATGTGCATTTAATCCCCAAGGAATGCCCCAGACGGGACAGCCTGAGATGTCAATCCCGGGGGTTAAAATGGTGGCACCCGCTCCTGCTGGGGGGTCAGGCTGGGAGATGAAGCAAAGCCCTGCCTTGTCCTTTATGGGCAGAGACCCTGCTTGTCTTCGCTGGCATTTGGATTGGGCTTGGAGGGTGAGCTAGCCCAGGAGATGTGGGAAGAGGCCCAAGCAAGGGGATTAGAGGCTAGGTTTTAAAAGGAAAGCAACTGTTTTAATAATAGTATTGAGTCCTTGGGTGGTTTAGGGGATTAATTATCCCGTGTTTGCACAACACTTTGAAGAGGTCAAGCGTGCTGCAATAGCCAGGGGCAGGTGGCAAAGCAACCTCAGTGGCGAGTTCCCAGCTCCCGGGCATCACCTCCCTCTCCATCCAAGTGTGCCAGAGAGTCCCCCTGTTCGTTTTTGGAGTGGCTATGCATGGGTGGGATGAGCAGATGGGTTAGACTGTCGGGCTGAGGATTTTGATCCTACCAACAGAGCAGTGCAAAGTGCATTTGGTCCTTTACAGTAAACCCAGGCATGAAATGCTCCTATTTGTTACTATAGCGTGATAAGCAGCAACGTTTGCAACTGAGCATCACAGTGGTTTGAGTATTAGGGGCAGGGTACTCTTGGTTTTCGTAACAGTTACTACAAGATTGAGTCTGTGGTTTCTAAAGAAGTTGCAAATTAACATGCGAAATCACAAGACTGTTTGAAAGACTTATAACTCACAAATCTCCAGACTGGTTTGGGTGGCTAGCGATACACTCCAGTGACACAGAGCTCCTTTCTTCTTTTTTCTTTAAATTAGTGCAGCCCACCTGTTATGACTTAGGTGGAACATAATAACGGAAGCGGACACAAGCATTGCCAGCACTTCCAGAGTCTCAAGAGAAAGAGGATATACATCAATCTTGGCTAAGGGAGGCACTTTGTCCTTGACAAAGTATGTACTCTTCAGGCTCAGGGACTCGTAGCTGTCCCTCTGTGCAGATTAATAGCACTGTCAGTACTTTTTACCACCTGGAGAATGGGTTAAAGGATCCTGAATAGTAGGGGAAACCTGGATAACGTAAGAAATCTTGAGCAACATAGAAACCTCATTTCTTTCCACAGAGCCCAGATTAGGTCTGGTTGCCTAGTTGTACTCTGCTGCTTCATGTCCCAGTTGGGACCATAGCATAGCTGGAAAACTTGCCCAGGTTTGGGAGCTCTGGGGTGCAGTGAAGCCCAACTGGCCCTGCATGGTGCTGGCACAGACCCTGGAAAGCTTAACAGCTTGGGCTCTGTGATGTGCAGGACCAGGCACTCTGCTCCCGGGTGCAATACAGCTGCAATCACACACCAGTGCACCAGAACTAGTAAGTCCTGCTTGAATCGAGCTCCCTTGGAAGAAAGAGCCTGCTTGCGTATTTCTACATCCACCTTTTGATTATGCCAGGTCTCAGGCAAAGCTCTCTGCTTTTGTACTGGGAGAGTACCCTTTGCCAGCTGAATGTCACGACTAGTTAGATTGTCAGGGCTGCACTCAACCAACCAGTTAAAATCAAAACCATCTCCCTTTAAGGACTGTAGGAAAATCAGTAGCAGGCATGTTTAATCCTTGTGTATAACCGTGTCCTGTCTTTGCAGTTTGGAAAGGTGCTCTGGGAAAATCCCATTCACTGCACACTCGAGGAATTATTGAACTGGCCGGAGCTATATCGTGTGCCACGGGACGGTCTCCCTTGGCATATATTGGCTATGGGTGCTACTGTGGACTGGGAGGACGAGGTTGGCCCAAAGATAAAACGGACTGGTAAGAAAAACCTCAACTATGTGTCCAGAAGCAGTGCAGATCTCCCTACCCTTTTCTGTTTGTACTGCTGTGACTTCACTGACTCGTTTGCTGCCTTGTGGACAGGGAACTTAGTACATATGAACATACTGGGGATTTGTGAGTGATGACCCATGTATGACTTGGGATTTGAATGAGGGCTTACCCTCCTTCTGGATGATACCAAAGCTCTTAGCACCTTGTACTATGTGGGGTAGAGGGCAAAGGAGAAACCAGGATATAATTTCTTGAAACAGCTGAATGTTTTTTTCATAGAGATCAAGCCCTGCCTGACAAAAGGAGAGTAATCCAAGCTATTTGGAGGGCTTTTTCACCCAGGTCCTTAACATGGAAGCAATGGGAATATCACTGTTTATCATCATGAAGAAATCTGTATCATTGCAAGGAGTAATCAAACCTGTTGCTTTCATTGCCTGTAAGCTCACACTGAATCAAGGTAGAACAAGAGGGGAGAGCACGGTGTTATTTCCCCTTTTCTTAGTTAGTGAGGCAGATGTTGGGCTTGTTATTCCCAAGGAGTGTTGGAAGTGTTGCAATCAAAGGCTTCTTTCCTGTACTGGGCAGTGAGCACACACGTAAAGCTGAGCATGATGGACTCTTGTGTGCTCTGAGCCTGTTATTTGCAATCTCACCAGGTTTGAAATATCAAAGTCAAAGCACACAACTGTATCTTTACCTAGAGTCATCAGGCCAGGCATTACTGTTAAGCAAGCCCTACTTTTAGGAGGGGTGAAAGCAGTCTGCAGCTCACTGGGAAGGAAACTGAGCTTTCCAGAATACCTTGCTGCTGGAGACATTGCACATTGCTACAAAACCAATTTTGGCTGAATTAGCGAGACAGCAAAAGAGGGGAGAATGGAAGAAAAGATGTCAAGGTTAAAGGCCTCTGTGGGCACGAAAAAGAAGTTGTCCCTTAAAATTAATGGAGCTGTCTTCATTAATGCAGCGAGATGTTTCACTTCCAAAGCCCTCTCGTCATGTCCCTTTATTTGTCTGTGAAATATTTCATCGATGAAACAGTCAATATGGGGCTCACAAATGATAAATAGCTGCAGGAATATCTCTTGACCTGCTTATCACCATCTACAGCAGTGTGTGTGAGGTGTTTAATTATTTTTAACAGTTTAAACAATTTAACGAATCTCATAATAAACCCTTTAAAGTAAAACATGACTTCAACTAATTTGGAGTACAGCTTTTATTGAAGGGCTGGCAGAGTGACCTAAAAGCTGTTTTCCATAGAGGCTGAGTGACATCCAAATTTAGGTGACCCTGGAAGATGAAAGTAGTCAGCACTCCTGAAAAAGAGAGAGTAAAATATGGCCACGTGTTCATCAGCCAGTGTTTCTGCTCTTGTTTAAATTCCATGGAGTATGGATTTTATCCTAAAGGCAGAAAATGAGACTTTGCAAGTGGAAATGCCTCAAAATATCAGATAGTTTGTAAAAGGGAAGCTTGATCCTCTAAGTACATTCATTATTATTCCTTAGCTGCAATGATTGGCTGCTGTAGAAAAACTTGAAAGTTTTATTTAGGTTCTTAGCTAGGAAGAATCAGCAATGCCACACTAGATTTAGCCCTAAAAATTTCCATTTTCTGTTTGCTAGGGTAATACTGATATCTAAGAAATACTGCAATGATTAGTGTGGTTGAGTACCCCACACTTGTCAAAGTGACCACAATATTTTCCATATTCGCCATTCTAAAAAAAGAGAGTGGCAAAACTACTGGCCATGAGTGACAAACACTGTTTGAAATTACTCACCCCCTTGTCACTTCTAGGTTTGTTACTGAGACCCTTACAAAAGGAGTCATTTTCTTGTGTGTAATTCAGTCAATCTGTCTAGACAGGGCTAGAGTGTTTCTAAGCACCTCTCTTTCATGTGCAAAAGAAAAAAAAGCCACTGAGTGGGTAATCCTTTTATAAGGTTTATTCCACATACTGACTTTGATGTGGTGTTGTCAGTAATTACCTTTTCCCTTTTGTTCCACTCTCACAGTTCCATCACTTCAAGACATAATGGCATTTCTTCCACATAGAGGCAATAGATTTGTTTCTCCTTCTCCTTTCTTTTCCCCTGGATTGCTGCAGCACCTATTTTGCAAAGTAGGACCTGAGGGTGCTCAGCATTTCCCTGAAAACACCCTGAAAGGCAGGGTGCATATCTGACTCATCTAAGTCATGGAATCATTAAGGTTGGAAAAGATCCCTAAGATCATTGCGTCCAACTGTTAAATCCCGGCAAACTCATAAGGAAGAGCAAGATTTCCCCTCTGTTGCAAAGTTAAAGCAAAAGGAAAAGACACACAGCAATGAGGGTGCTGTTGATGTGACAAACACAACGTGACAAATTCTTACCTTATTGGCATTTGCTCAACAGCAGGGGTCTTGGCCAGCTGATCCCTGCGGACCGGCCGGAGCTGTCTGTAGCCATTAGGGCCGTGATGAGCAGGTTGTTTACTGCCCAGGTGACACAGTTGTGTTTGTTTGCCATAGCTGATGACCAGTGCTCTGCCTGGTGTTGGCTGACTCTCTTTGTGTTGGTGTAACCGAGTGTTAGCAGGTTATTAAAAGCTTAGCACCACTCTGAGCCAGGTGCAGCAAAGGGCATTTCCAGACAGGAGGAGACCATCTAAAGGTGGCAAAGGACAACAATAGGATTCCTTAGTCTTCGTTCCCTGGCAGTTCTTTCAGATGTTTGTAAAATAGGAGCCAAAAGTCTTCTCACTTTGTGTTGCTGTAAGCTATCTGTCACCTTGCTGCAGTTGCGGATATCATCAGGAGGAACTGCTGTAAGGGGAGCAGAATTGTGCCCCAAATCCTGTGGTCCTACAGAGTTTATGTTATGTCGCTCTATGTTAGATTTCTGCAGCGTGAAAAATGTGAACTATGGTGCAGATGAGCATAGAAGGAAGATAGGTGAATGCCTTAAATGTAGATATTTTTAAGGTTCTTAAGTTACCTGATACAAACTTCACCACTGAGACTGATTAATTTGCAGCCAGCCCTCAGAACCTGCATGGGCCAAGAAGCACGTGGCAGGTCTAGGTGAACTGAAGAGATCAAGCTTCTTGGTGATGCTGAAGAAGGCAAGAAACACCCCAATTCCAAATTATGGGATGGGTCTAAGCCTAAGCCAGTGAGCCACAATAGCACAACTTAGAGGAGCACTTCAGCTCCCTTTCAGCCAGATCCCCATGTCTTGACCACACATGCTTTCATGGGAGCAAAAGCTCAGAGGAAGAAGCACAGTGGTCATGGGAGCAAATATGGCATTAATGAGCTCCTGAGACACGCGAGCTTTCCCAGAGATGGCAGGATACTTGGTTCATCAACAGATGATTTACTGACAGGCCGGGGTGAACACTGCTGTCATGAGCTATGTGTGAGCAAAGCACCCCTGGAGTCCGTGCCAACAGGCGGGATGCAGGAGGACACCTACTCTCTTTTTATGTCTCCCAGGTGCTGCCACAGGCACGACTGCTGCTACGACACGGCGGAGAAGGAAGGCTGCAACCCCAAGGTGCAGCGCTACCAGTGGGTGTGCGAGCACAACACCGTGCGGTGCGGTGAGTAAAGGCTGGCTCATGCCGGGGGGGTTTCCCTCCCTCCTCTGCAGGCACCAGGCTGGCCAAAGAGCCTTGGGGGCCCCAGAGGCAGGTTTGTGTTTGCCAAGCTGGTTTCAAAGCTGCTTTAGGCAATGTCCGTTCTCTTCCAAGCTCTCTGCCCATTCCTTGCCAGGAGTCCCCAGCTGGAGCTGGGATGAAAGCTGGAACCCCAGCAAAGCCCATTCCGGGTAACCTGAGACCTCCCCAGGTTGAAGAGTGGGAGTGGAGGCCATGGAGCCCACAAGCTATCTTAGTTTGGCAGGGATGCAGATGCGTCCCTGGAGACTTTCTGCTCAGTGGCATTAAGCATGCCTGCTCCTCACTGGCCTCTTCCCACAGCTGCGGGTCTTTAGGGGTGCTCTTCCCATTGCAATTCTGGCCCTCCCTCCCGCAGGACTGCCCACTTCTTTACTATCCTTAAGCACTGCTAGAGAAGAGCCAAGCTATTTAGCATGGCTGCAAGACAGGTTAAATAGGATGCCAGCCTGCACCTCTGCCCCGTTTGGGGCTCCAGCCTGAAGTCCTGGGGTTCCAGAGGGGATTTTGAACCCTGCAGAATCAAATGCTCTCGAGTGCTGCAGGCAGACAGCGAGTGTGGGCTGTGCTCAGCTCTACAGCTGGTACCCAGTCAAGAAGGTTTGAATTGCACAGTCACAGCCCGTCAGTGTCTCGCAGAGTTTGTTTTGACATACACCAGATGACTCGAGTCTTAGAATTTGTCACTCGTATTTCCAAGTCTCCAAAAAGCTCCTGGTGGTAAAATCCATTGTAGAACACTTTGAAAGTTTGAAAAGAAATTGTGAGAGTAAAACTTATCCCCATAATCATCAAAGCTACTTGCTCGAACATTATAAAATTATTTCTACCTTATTAGAAGACCATATTCTACTGGTGCAATCCTCAGCCTCGCCAGCAGCTGAAGATCTGCCAGCAGATATGGGATGGGACACAGCACATCTGCAGTTGTTCTTTTCCAAGTTCCAGAAAAACCTATTAAATACAAAGTGCTGGCAAAGGAATGTGTCACTTTAATGTACAACTGCTCTCCCTCCTGCCTACCCATATTTCCGTAGCTGGCTGATATTTTCTGCTAGTCATTTTATGGGAAAAAAGTCCTGTTTCTCTTTGCTGTGAAGGAACAATCCAAGCTGCAGATATGAGATGTATCACTGAGTCCATGGGGCATGCGCCATAGGAGTGCAGTGGGCTGCAGTTGCTCTGACCTGGCCAACAAGCATGAGTTAAATGAATTCCATTAATTCCTTAACTGATGTCCAGGCAAGACCTGATGCATCCATCAGCTGTTCTCCACAAGCCCTCAGCAGGCTTCACTTCCCCTGACATCCCCTGTGAGAAGGAACAATAGAAATGTATTCTGAAGGGAAATTTCCTACCCCAGGCTACAGCACAGCAGGTCTTACTGGGATGTGAAGGTATAATGTCTGATCCCATTTGAACAAAAGGGATGAAGAATTAAATTTCCAGGCATGCTTGCTGGGCCCAGGGTAATGATGTCCAGAAGTGTTAGAAGCAGAACTGTTTGCACTGTCATTTCAATGCAACAGGAATTAGATGCCTGCTGCTTGACACTATATCATAAACACAGACATTTTCATGTAAAATAAACAGAAGCTCATTTTACTTGGGATTTCTCCTCTCTTTTGCTACCATTAGGTAGTTTTGTTTGTGGAATGAAAAAAACTGGCAAAAACATATTCTTCAGTCCAAGTATGTCATCACCTGTAGGCAAATTCCATTCAATAGATATCTGGAATATAGAAAAGGCTGTAAGATGTGGGGTCTGGTCAAAAAAATCACTCCGCTCTAACAGAAATGTTGCAAAGCCATTGCACTCACATTAGATGAACAGTGGCTGGCACAGCATAGGAAGAGCTCAAGGAGAAGAGGGGCAAGGAGAATATCAGGCAATACTGGTAGCTAAGAAAAACGTGGCCTTAAGTCCTCATTGATGGGACCCTTGAAACACTTTTACCAGTAAATATGTGATTTTTCAGACCAGCTTAGGAAACATGAGTTTTTCTTATTTTTCAGATACAGGGCTGATCCATCAAAGTACAGTGAAATCTGAAAAAATTCCTATACTCGTTGCGGTTGATTTTGTGTGTACTGGCATCAAGTTATACATTAAACTTTGTCTAGTGCAGGGTTTTGTGGCTGTTGGATAACCCATGGCAGCAGCCTCAAATAAACAAGGCACTGTCCTTTGAAGTAACATTAACCCAACAGCTACATTTAAGCCACCTATAGGTGGGATGAGGTTCACTAACCCAAACTCAGTCATTTGCAATGTCGCCTTCTAAGCTGGTGGCTTTGATGTTCTTTATGGTCACGTAGTCGTACAGTTGCATTCTACACAATTCCATGTACAACTTTGATCACTTTGTTAGCTGCTGGCTCATAAAAATCAGGTACCTGGCCCTGCTGCAGAGCTCCTTGGCTCCTCTGCTGTGATCAGAGAGATGTAACAGCAACTGATACAGCGAGAGTGAAGGATGCCTGGTGGGTGCTCTGATGCCCTTAGGTTTCTGAATAGCTCTCTGGGAGGCTCCTCCTTTCAAATCTGGTTGGTTTTTTTTTCTTTTGAAATCAGTCTGTTTTGCAGAGGGAGGAGTTAGAAAGGAAATTCACCGACTGAGGAATGGTGGAATATCTTTACCTCAGGCTAATATAAAATAATTTTGATTTTTTAGCTTTGGCTGCTGAATTAAACCCTCATAATTCACACAGTCCTAGAAGCAGGGAGTGCTCCATGCCAGGCAGTTTTTTATAAGCATTGCCAATTTACATTTACCTGCCACTTTCTGATGCTCTTGGTCACAATTAAGGTCAGACCTGTTGAGAGAGAGAGGGCAGGGGAGGGTCAGATCCACTCAAAACACATGTTGGTCCTGCTACCACAGCCTCTGATCCCTAAGAGTTGCTTTTTTAGGGAATTATTCCTCCTAAAACTGCCTTTTGCCTTTGATACAGAATCTCTCATCCTCGGCTCACATTCTCTTTTGCAGATAACCTGACAGACCGGTGTGAAAAAATGGTGTGCCTGTGTGACCAAGAAGCAGCCAAGTGCTGGGGAGCAGCCCCATACAATCCACACTTCATCCTCTGGCCAGACTTTTTATGTGGACAGACGCATCCCACCTGCCATGTCAGATATGGGGGGCCAGAATAACCTTTTTAGGACCTTTCTTATAACAATTTGAACGTGAAGGTGCTGGAATAAAATTTTTCCTCATTTTCCAGATCTAACAATGGTGTGAGAGAATTTCTATCAGGCCAGGATTTATGGGGAGGAGAGACAGACCAGGAAGGCACAATGGTCTGGGAGGGACGGATTTACCCTCTCTGTGAGACACACTTGGAATGTATCGAGCTCTGCCTTTGGGTGGACAACAAGCAAGTCAAGAGCTTATGGGTTAGGATAAAAGGGCAGTGTAGTAAGGGTGACACTGTTGTGGGTGTCTGCTACAGGCCACTCGAGCAGGAGAAAGCGGACGAGGCCTTCTACAGGCAGCTTGAAGCAGCCTCACAGTCACAGGCCCTGGCTCTGGTGGGGAACTTTAACTACCCTGACACCTGCTGGAGAAGCAACAGGTGACAAAAGTGATTAAGGGACTGGAGTATCTCTGTTACAAGGAAAGACTGAGGAAGCTGGGCCTGTTCAGTCTGGAGAAGAGGTGACTGAGAGGGGGCCTCATCAGTGTCTATGAATAACTGAAGGGAGGGTATCAGGAGGATGGATCCAAGCTCTGCTCAGTGGTGCCAAGCAATAGGACAAGAGGCAGAAACTGATGCACAGGAAATTCCACCTGAACATAAGGAAGAATTTCTTTACTGTGCAGGTGACCGTGCACTGGAACAGGTTGCCCAGAGAGGTTGTGGTGTCTCCCTCACTGGAGATATTCCAGACCCGTCTAGACACAATCCTGTGCCATGTGCTCTGGGATGACCCTGCTTGAGCAGGGAGCTTGGACCAGATGACCCATTGTGACCCCTTCCAACCCACCCAGTCTGTGATTCTGTGACAGGGTAACATATATGCTGAAGCAAGGGCAAGATCCTGCTCTGATCACGGCCTTTGCAGAAACAGAGGGTTTGGTCTGTGGTGCAATGGGAACACATTTCCTGTCACCAAATGGTGCCTTTTTTGGCGGAGGGGGGCGGGGTGGTGTCATAGTATCATAGGGTAGTTTGGGTTGGAAGGAGCCTTTAAAGATGATTTTGTTCCAATCCCTGTGCAATGAGCAGGGACACCTTTAACCAGACCAGGTTGCTCAGAGCCCAGTTGTCTTATCCCTCATGCTCCTGCCTCACAGCACTGGGGACACTTCGGAGCTGTGTTCAAGGGTAAGCAGAGTTACACTGGGCTGTTGCAGTTGCAAGGTCAGCAAGGGTTTCTGACTTACCAGCAGGCACACCCACACTTTGCAAAAGAATATACACCTCACTGCTGCACAGGCTTCAGAGCTGATATGCTGCTCTCTGATACATACAGAAGACGGTCTATATAAGCATGTCCCCCAGTCACTGACTGCCTGGGAATCAATTGTTGTCATGTCAGGAATGGTTACTGTGGAGAACATCAGTCTTGTCAAGCAAATCTTTCATCTCTGCTTTTTTTTTAGAGGGTATTAGAGGCTTATATTCAAACGCCACATTTCCTTCTGGCAAGAGAAACTGAAGTCCCATTCTTTCAGTCAGGAGTAGCTGTGTATGACTCGGCCTTCTTTGCCTCTCTTACAAGCATTTAGGCTGCAGCAAGCCAAAAGGACAAGAGCTGTTTTCAGATCCAATGCTTTTGGTTTCTTCAGGCAGGTGCTAGCACTACATGGGAACTGGGAGCACCTGGGTAGGCTGGGCTCCTTCTGTCTCTGCTGAAGCTCAGCTGACAGATTTTGAACTGCTCCTTTAAAATAAGAACTAATGGCACAGAAAGACCCAGGGTACCTCATCAGAGTCTAAATTCAGAGATATGTGGCCAAACTAAGTGGAGTTTTGGCAGGTGACAATATAAATTTCTTCACAAAAGGCTGCTTTGCTCCTTGCTGCAAGAGAATGGTGAATATGCCACTGTAGCTGTCAAAGCTGCAGGAAAAAGAAGCTTGCTAACAAAAATTAAAATGCCAAAGTCAACGTGTAGAGGCAAAGGCTTTTATTCCATCTAGAACTTTGCTTATGGGCCATCAGAAGTTGTTCCACGTGCAGGCTTTGCATATCCCAGCAACTCCTCTAATGCTGCACCTCAAGCTATGCTGAGCAAGAAGGAGAGAGAATGAGTGAGCAACACAGAATCAGGACAACACAACAAACTCCTCCGAGGCTTTCTGGCAAAAAAGAAGTGAGCTCTTAATGTAGAGTGTTTGCAGAGGGGTGATGCTGAGTGGACAGCATCAGCCTATGGAAGGGAGTGCGCTTCCCAGCAAGAGCTGCAAGATCCTCCCCGGTGAGAGAGGCAGAGCTCCCGGCGTGTCCCTGTCCCCGCCACGCTGTCCATCAGGTGGCGGCAGCGCTCCAGTGAATAGCAAGAGCAGCTCCTCCTTCAGCCCTTCAGGGAGGCAATTTTTTTCGTCAGGCCGAGCAAGATTTGTGGGCGCCAGGAGAAGCGGTGCAAATCACACGTCTCCTCACTGAACGCAAAAAGTCAGCTGAGCTCGGTCTGAAATGCATACCACATCTTGGGTTGCTCAAAATGGGAACTAAACTTGTTTCAAAATGCAGTGTCAGTCTCCTCAAATTAGACCAGTTGACAGAACAGGAAAAAAGCAGGCAAGCTTCTGGGTACATCAGCCTCTTATTGGGGCATTTCTTTGGCTCATGTCTGGTGAAAATGCCTAGTTCTCCCAACGTTATCAGCTGCTCTAGTAGAAGATAGATCTTTAAATATGGCTTTAAAAACCACACCTCACACACCTAAGCCATCAATAGGTTTTCTGTACACAAGCATTGCAAGAATACAGATGTGAGCATGAAGCTGGCAGGAGGAAGAACCATGCTTCAGCATAAATGTTAAAGAACTGAATGAGTCCTTGGTCTTTGTTAAAAGAAGCTGCAGCATCTCATTGAAAAACTCTTAGTCGAAAGTGGCAATTAAAGAAGATCTAATGAGTTACCTAATGAGGTAACTCATTAGGCCCATTGGTGAAGCTCTGCCCAATATAAACAAAAAACTATTTGAAAAAGTGATGGAACATAGAACCAGCTCTGTTAGAGTTTCTTTCACACTGCTTATCTCCTGAACCAAATCCCATGTCTGACCAGAGGTAAGTAAATGTCTAATTCCTCTATCAGTTAAAACACGGGTACCTTTGGCGAGACTCTTGGCTCATGCAGAGGATGCACTTCCTCAGCTGCGGGGTTAAAACAATGATCAGAACCACTATGCCTCCAATACCAGCTGCCACAACCCCGATGATTGTTCCAATAGATTCCTCTATACCAAACAAGCCTGGGGGAGAAAGGAAAGCAGAGAGAGTAATGTAAGATGTTTTCCAGACAAGCGCATGCAATGCAACCAGCATGTTTTCTGCAGTGGCTGCAGAGGAAGCTGCTTACTTTGATTATGCTGATGTCTTGTCTGACATGAAATCCCTTCTACAGTGTCTTGCACTAGAGAGCTACCGATTTTTTTCATTCTTATGTAGGAATACCTAAGCAGCATTCCTAAGCTGCTATGCTCTCTGGGGCTTTAAAGACAGGACAGTCCCATCGCCCCAGCAATCTCCCTCAACAGCTAGGCACTATGGGATGGCAAAAGAAGCTGCTGCTTGAATTAATGGGACTCAGGCCTGTATGCTTTATTTTTGAAAAGAAAAAAATTACTCCGACAACTTTGAGAAAGCCATCAGTGTCCCTGTCTATTTCCAAAGGAGACAGCACCAGAGAGCACGCAGAGCTCCACTCAAGTCCTTTCCTTGACAGGTTGCTCTTGGGACTGTTGCATGGCAGAGATGTCATAGTGCTGAAATTATACATTTCATCATCTCAGGAACACAGAAAGGCAGTTATGCTGGCCAGAGTGCAGACATTTCAAGAGGAACCTGTGCTACTGAGACTATGAGATCAAGCCAACAAGAGACCTCATTAGACGTACAACCAAGCCCTTGCAGAGGGGCACAGTTTTCTTGCCTTAGTGTTGTAGTTTAAACTGAGTAGTTTTATAAAAATTAGTAAATCAGTCTCAAGAGGCCAAAGGCTTAGTGAACCTTGGTGAGATAGAAGCTTTGGTAATGAATAAGAGGGAAATGGCACTTGCATAATTTACTCTTGACACAGAAGGAGGTATTTTTTGTTAATCAGATAATAAGATAATTACCCTTCTGATGCACTGACTTTTTGGGACTGGAATCTGTTTAGCCTACAAAAAGGGAAAGTTTGACATTCCCAGCTGATACAGGCAGAGCGGGTTACTTCTTTAATACGCCTAGTGTGTATCTGTGAGGCTAAGAAAACATAGCATGGCACTTTTAATGCTACTTTCATTTCTATGTGAATGAAGTTAATCAGAAATTATATAACGATCATATTATATATAATCCTCTTGATTATTGTGGGATTACTTATGTCATTCAAAGTTAAGGAATGACTATACAAGTTAGTGGGTTGGAGAGAAATAATGCCAAAAAAAGAGGTCTAGAGCTGTTTCTTGAGATGGTACGCTGTCACCTGTCACTCACGGGGGCTCTGCCATAGCTGTGAGTACAAGGGGAACTTGTCTGATTGTTTCATTCTTTGCAGTGACTTTATTTTTATGGATAACATTAATCCTTCTTTTTTTGTTGTTGTAAATGCTCCTCCTTATAATAGTACCTGTGATTGTTGATAGAGACAAGCTAATGAATTTTAGCTGCCCTTAAAAAATAATGAGAAGTGCTATAGAGCAATTACACTCCATGACACCAGGCCCTTAATTCCAGAGGCTAAACAGGCCAACTTCCCTGTTTCTGCAAGTGTGCAGACCAGCTTTGGAGGAAAAACAAGGAGAAAAAAAGTAAAAAACTGCAAGTATTACCCAGAGCCCTCCTGATCCTGAGCTTTGTGCCGTCTCCTGTCACCACCTTCCCGTCCGGAAGTGTAACCTCACAGAAATAAATACCATGGTCACTGGTTGTCACATTGAGGATAATCAGGGAAACATCCCCTTGGGACAAATCTCCACTCATGAAGACCCTGGAGTTATTTGGCAAGACAGTCGCATTCTTTTCTAGCAGGTCCATCTGCCCCTTTTCATCTTCTTTGTACCACTTCACCATCAGGTTGGTCAGGGAAGGATGCTGCGGACTGTTAAGATGACAGTTCAAGACCACAGTTTCACCCTCTTTGGCTTTCTCCTTGGCTGGCGTTTGAGTCACCAAAAGGTTCCATGGCTCAGGTGTCAACAACAAAGGCTGTGCTGTTACATGAGTTACAGCGGCTGCATTCTCCTTGTTTGCACCTCCACCAGTAACTCCTACATCTGTACCAGGGAAAAGAGAGAAGAGGACAGGTGAGGGTGACAGGATGATAAATGTCCCTGCTGCTCCTGACCTCTAACCAGCCCAAAGAATGGCTCCTCGAATTAGGACTTGAAGGCAGTCACTCTTATGATAGGGATTTTCTTCCTAGCTCCTGCTTAGATTATGTTCTTGTGTACAGATAGGTCTTTTCCTGAATACCAGCTCCTTTCTACTGCCATACTAGAGGTAGATCAATGCCACTGTCTAAAGGCTTTGGGTGAAATTTACCATCCAGTCAGCCATATTTCCACCTGCAACACTAACCCCTTTCTTTCCACCCCAAAAAGTCTCAGGGCCTGATGTCCCTGCCTCAACTGCTTTTGAGGCAAAGCAAAAAATGCATGTACAGTTATACACTGGTAGTTCTATTTTGGCAAGTACAGTCAATAAGTGTGCATCTAATGCAACTGCCTGCATCCCAAAACAGAATGTGATTCTTAGAATTTTTGGCATGCATTTTCAGTTACAGGACATGAAATCCTGAAACCATGGGAAGAATCTCCATTACCAGGGACTGAACCCGTAGCAGATCCTATCAGCAGTCTGGGGGACTGAACATCAGCCTTGTGCATGTACTGAAGATGAGGGTGACAGCTATTCTCTGTGAAAGGACCATTTCCTGCTAACTTTTGTCAGAAGAACATTAACATGTCTGTAGTAGACATTTAAACATGCCTTCTTGTACTCAGGTGCTAATCATAGTATCATATCCTTGAGCTAAGAGTAGCGGGAGTCGATCTCATTTCTGGAAACAAGCCTGGGCACAGAAAATGAGAGCAATAGTTGCTGTCTCAAAAAGAGGGAAAAACAAACCTAAAAATAAGATTTTGCCAAGAAAGAGTTCAGACCAATTTTTGGAAAAGGTTCTTCTGTTGTTTCATTTTCTTCAAGTGAAAGAGTCTCCCTTCGAGCTACTTGGTGTCCTCTCAAGGATTGCAGACCATTCCAGAGTGAAGGTCGTGATTTCCCTTTGTCTTGAGTTTTCCATTGCCATGCACAGAGTGTGAAATGCTATTGTGTGAGTCTGGGAGAGCATCACAGTGACAATAGACACTCTCTGCTCAGGGACAAATGTCTCGAGGCAATGGAAAACCAACCCCCTTTATGATCAGTTTGAGACTTACTTGAATGGCTCCTCCAAGCATGCTTGTACACAAAAATCACAGTTGTATTCATAGTTATTATTATTGATGCCTCTTATGGGAGTAGAGGATTTCTGTCAGACAGCAGGGCCCTATTGTTCTGGGCACCTTACAAAAGGCTGGGGTATAGAGCTTACAGTTTAAATATGAGACAGGAGATAACTCACGGATGCAAAAATACAGGAACTAAAAACTGGCCATGAAACTAGGCAACAACAGAGCATGTGAAAAACCTTACGAGCTGTTTGGTGCCCTGTGCTTTTACCTCCAAGTGAAAATTTTGGCCTTAGAACTGAAACACCAATCCGTGGGAATTGGATGCCTGAGAATTAGGTACCCAAATATAGTTTTGAATCCAGTCGTCTAAAATTAGTTGTTCTTATTAAAGGTACCAGATGAGATATTATCCTTCCATTCATATGTTATCTTACCAATGAGCCTACTGGAGCTTCTTGGGGAAATCTGAGGTCCAGATCTTCCCTGTCCAGTTAGATATGTGTATCGAGGCAGCAGTCATCAAAGTTGAAGTATCTTGACAAGATACTTTGACAAAATACAAAATATAATTGAAATAACAGAGAAAGCTTGACATACTACAGTTTTTGTGCATCAAATATTCTGAAGTGATATATTTGGTTATTTGAGTGAATTTGAGCAGTTCGATAATGAATACTCTTTTAAAATCTCAGTTTATTAACCATTTTCTGCACGGGGTAACTGCTGCTTTAGCTAGTGTGTGCTACTGCTACCTTGTTTTCAAAGAATGGCCACAAAATCTCTTCTCTGCTGCAAGTATTCCAGCCTCGCCATATGTACCTCTGCAATGAACAGTAATTTTTATTTCTTTTAGTGATGCAAAAGGTATAATTTTTACACAGACACTTAGTGGCATAGAGAATGTAACTGAGTTGGAACAATGTGCTTCAATGTTGCCTCCGTTCATCATGAGTTTTATACGCCTATCCTATCATGAAATAACTGGCCTTGTCATCTGTTTTACTCCACATCTTTGGTTCAATACAAATCATGTAACTTAATTAGGAAAATCAAAACAGGAGAGGAGTAGGCTGTCTTGTTTTGCCCCAGCTCTCTTTGGGGGTTTCACTGAGAAGGTCACAGTACTATCTCTATTTTTCTTCCTTTTTTTTCTTTCTTTTTCTTTTTTGAGGCTGCAAAACTGGAACATATTAGTTCACTGGTATTCAATTACACAATGCCCTTATCGTTTTGGCATCTGGGAGCATACCATGCCAAATGCTTTGCTGACTCTGCTTCAAAGCTCTTTTTAAGTCAATCGCTTCATTAGCAGAGTGATGTGTATGTCCCTTGTTATGCGGGTTGTGGGGCTCAAGCCCATGGAGAGGAATGCAAGGCTTTGTGGTGAAAGCACTTGAGCTAGACAGGGGACAGAGAATTACAGCACGGATGATCTTGTCTAGACCTGGAAAAAGGATTAGATGATCTAATAGGTCATTGTCATATGAAGTAGTTGTTCATATCCAGTGTTCAGCCAAGATGGAGGAAGCTCTCTGGGACTCCCTGTAATGTGGCAACGTGCTCCACATTTGGCAGTACTAACAGGGCACCTACTAAGCCCTCAGCCTCCCCTTTACGTCATCTGCAGGTTGATACTTTCCCATGTAAGGCTGTATCAGACCTGTAAGTGAGAAATGCACAAGGCAGGCTACAGGAGGTGGGGTGACAAAAGGAAAGAATAAAATACAGCTGCACTCTCTTCCTGTCCTGAAGACTCACGTCAGTCTTTGGTGCCTGGAGTAAATCCAAGCAGCTCTGCAAGCTTCTTCTGCCAGCCACCAACAGCATGGGGGAACTGAAATGGTGTGTGGAGCTCAGTGCAGAATTCCACCTTTCCAGTTCAACCTCCTCTCCTTTATTCTTTTACTCCTACTACTCAGTAGCTAGAGGAGAGGTTGAGGACTAATAGGGCTCAATTTCCAAGCCACAAAAAATCCTCTCCTGCTGAAATTACTGTCTTTCAGATGGTTTTGTTGGCTTTAGAGCTCAGCTTCACACTCATACCATGCTGGTGCCATGAGGGTGTTTTACAAGCTGAATCCAGCTCCCAGACATCTATGATTAAGTGATCAATGACTGCACATTGCTGCTCTTAATTTATATGACTTTTGCCCTGGGCTGAGGTTGGCTTTCACAAATGGGTATGAATAACTGCCTTGTTACAATAACTGATAACACCTCAGAGAAACAAAATAGAAATGAAACTTCTAGCAATGATGATACACATCTGGGAAAAGACAGGCAAATACACTCTTTCTGAACATTTATATTAGATAAACTGGAATGTGTCTAAAAAGAAAAGTATGTTTCAATGCACAACACTAAATACAATTTCCCTGCACCCTGAGGAAGCCCTCAGTGGAAAGTTGCATTAAAAAACAAAACAAAAAAAAGAGAACTTCTCAAGCCAAGCTCCAAGAACAACCTGTATTTCTTCTAATTAAGGAAGGTGTTTTAGTACTCACCCACTACCAAGAAGAAGATGAATGAAGACACTGCAGATCTATAGAGTCTCCCAATGTGCTGGCTCATGGTTGCTGAAGTACATGGCCTCACCATCTCTCCCTCTGATAGTACGGGTAAAAAATATGTGTGTATTATAGCAACAGCACCTCACATTCTGCCCAGTGAATGTCACACTTACTAAAGTTACCACAGCTTTGAGCTCACAGTGCTCTGCCTGCTCCCTGGATGAGAGCCACGTTTGAAGTGACAACAATGACTTCCCCGGGGGCTGTTCGGATCTCTCTCTGAGAACATGTAGAAAATGCTCTGAGAGCAGACGAAAGATAATACATTGTTTTTCACTTTAGGCTTGTATCAACCACAACTTTGGGCTGAGTACAGAATACCCAGATACTCCAAAGGAGTCCTCTCTTCTGCTGAACCCCTCCCGAGTGATGGTGAGAAAACAAAGAGCATTGGCTTAATTTTCTGAACGGCTAGATCCTAATGCACCACAAAATGAAGTTTCAGGAACTCAGTATCTTTGTGGCTATATGCACATGGTGCTTACAGGTAAACTGTATTCCCCAAAGTGGGTTTTTTTCAGTGCAGAAAAAATCCTTTTTCATCAAAATTGACTACTTAAACCCTATTTATATTTAAGTACAGCTTGTCTTTGTGACCTAGGTGGAGGGGAAGATTGCTGGAGAGTGTGGCCTGTCTGCAAAACCAGCAGGTGTGCTCTGAGTTAGTCTGTGTTTATACAACACCCACACAGAGCACGACTTTGTGAGAGGAGCTACAGCAGCTCCAAGCCCCACCTGTACCACCCAGCCCTGCCAGCCTTGCTACCCCTGTACCAAGCAGGGGCTTCTGTCACTATTTGGCTGATGCCTCTTCCCTCAACTACAGGAGTAGGGATTATGGCACACTTTATCTCAGGATCTTGCATATCTTTAAAATGGCACACTTTATCTCCAGGTAATGGAATTGTGCTTGAGTATCCAGCAAAAACTCAATTCCGTAACTCTCAAAGCACAATGCAGCTGAGAGAGGCATGACTATTTCTGCTTTTCTTTGCATTTGAAAGCAAAAAGGACCCACACTTGATTTGCAAAACTTGGCTGACCAAATAATGTCAAGGTCCAATTCCTGGAGTCATCAGTTGTCACTCTAGCTTTGGTGTGCTGATCTCAAAGCAGTGGAATCAGCAAAAGCAGGATAGGCTAGAGGGAGTATGGTTAAAGGAACCTGGGAGGCAAATACTTCTCTGAAATGGCTTGGGAGAGTGGGAAGATCTGTGATTATCAGGCAGAAATCATTAGGAGGGGAACTGGGACCAAGTGCAGTGCAACAGAGCACTTCAGAAGAAAGATGGAAGTTTGTGAGGGTCTTCTGAAGGTAGTACTGCCAAAGTGTTAGTGAGTGAAGCCAAAGCATCCACGAAAGGAAAAAGTTAGGAGTCAAAAGTAGTGAAGAGTTTGAGGAGGGACTAACCAGTAGAGTCAAAGGCACCTGGCAGATCAAGAGGATTTGGGACCAAGTTACCGGCTTTGAGTACCCATCGTGACTGCGTGTCAGAGGAGTCAGCGAGCAAAGATCTGAACCAAAGATGAACCAAAGGCCATCCAAACACTGCCTGATTTAAACCCAAGTACTTGGTGTGCTTCAGAACAACCCTTCAAGTGTGTTGCGATGGACATATCACCACTGTTCTTGCAAATGCTATTTATGTTCATTTCATCCTGAACTAGCAATTCTCTTGTGAATCCTCAATTAAGTAGGTCATGCCTGAGCCAAAGTACCCGGTCAGCCAGCTTTTAACCGAGGGAATACAAAGGGGGTTAGTGTTACTGGCAGCCAGTTGAACATGAAGCTTCTTCCACTTGGCTAACCCAATATGATTCAGTTTTTGGACAAAAAGAAAAACAAACTGGTACTCTGAGTGTTATTGAAAAAAGCCATCAAAATTAGAGTTTCATGTACAAATCAAGAAAGCAAGGATCAAAAATTAAACAAAACACACATTCTTTTTTACACTTTCTTGTACATTTTGGAGACTTGCCATTGCTTGCATTAAAGCTGTCCTGTCTGGGCCAACAGCTGGGAGGGGGTGTGACCCATGGGGACTTTGGGCACCTTTGCTAATGTAGCAGTGAGGAGGTATCACAGGGCCCTGAGATGTCCCTTCAGGGAGAGCCTCCACACACTTTCTGGGGAAGAGGTAGAGAGAAAGAGGACAATAGGAGGAAGCATTGTTGTCACAATGGGCTGCTTTACTCCTCCTTCCCTTGGACATCCATCCATCCATCCATCCATCCATCCATCCATCCATCCATCCATCCATCCATCCATCCATCCATCCATCCATCCATCCATCCATCCATCCATCCCTTTGCATTATCTACCAGCCAACTACCCAGCAATGTGATTTCTTTGCACCTCACAGGGCTCTTCTTTTTCTGTGAGGTGACCTGAGGGCACAAATCTGCGAGCCAGGGTTGGGTCCCCTGATTTGAGGAACCGCCCGGGTGCTCAGAGCCTGGGACAGAAACCACTCGGCGCTGCTCGGCAGCTTCAAAAACGAGACCCAGCGTTTCCTAGGATGATACTCCCTCTCACTGACTTCCTTTATGTCACCCCATCCTCTGCTCGGCCCGTAGCCAGCTCTCCCCCTCTCCCCCTAGGAGTCCCCCCGGAGCGGCCTCTCGGCGGTGTTTTCCGTCGAATCCCACGAATTCGGGATTTGGGAGCGGTTTTGCTGCCCGGGCGCAGTTTAACCGGCTGCGCTCACGGAGGACGGCGGGCGCGGGACTCTCCCTCGGGCAGCAGCCAGCGAACGCCGCCCCCCCGCAGCCGGGAGGTTTTTCCTACTACAGCCCTCAAACTTTCCACCGCGCGCAGGCTTCCCAGTTAACCCTTGTGGAAGCCGCAGAGGGGCTGCCGCGGCCGGACGAGGGGGGGACCGGAGGCGCCGCAGCGCTCTCCGCCCCCCATGACGGCTCCCCCTCCTCAGCAGCAGCGGCGGCGCCGCTCGCCCCCGGCAGCCTCCTCCCGCCGCGGGCCGGCGGCGNGGGCGGCACGGGTGGGCCCCGGCTGCGGCGCGGCCCCGCGGGCAGCGCTGGGGAAGCTCTGCCGTCCCCACCCACCTCCCCGAAAGTTTCTGGGGCGAGGCGGAGCCGGGGGCAGGGTGGCCCTCGGGGCTCCCCGAGGAGGGGGCGAGGTGAGCGCCCTGCGGGGTCCGCGCAGGGAGGGTCTGGGCTCCCGGGAGACCCAGCGCGGAGGCGGCTGCGGGGTTGCGGGGCAGCCGCTGAACGCCGGCGTTACGGTGGGGCGGGAGCGGGCGAGCAGCAACTGGTGGGGGTTACAGCGAGTCCGAGTGTTTGCGTGGAAAAGCCCCCCGAGGGCAGCTCTGCTCTCACGCCACGTAGCCTGGAGTGTCTGTGCCTTTGCTGTCCCCTCCGCTGCGTGTCCCCAGCCCGGGCCGCAGCCCCGGGGCAGCGCTGGGCGGGGGTGGCCCAACACTGGCTCGGTTCTGAGTTGGTTTGGAGTCGAAACCCAGCGTTGCCTCATCCCGGCGGATCCGGTACTACAGGCGGGTTACTGGTTAGGGCCCTGGGCTGGTTTTGTACCGTTTGGTAATTGGGATGGCACAAGTGACTTTCTATGTCTCAGTTTCCCTTCATAAAATAAAACTGACCTCCAAAGTGAATATTGATAACAAGGGAGAGTGCTACAGAATTAGAAAATAGTGCTGCTTATTATCTTTGTAGTAAGTGATGTGAGTCAAATTATTGGCCTCTGAAGTGTTGGGCTTGTATTTATATGCAATTTATAGTGTAACTAACAGTAAGTATAAACATTTGATGGATTGATATTAGAATAATATATGTCAGTCCTCTAGTAAAAATGCTACACCTGTATGACCTTTCTCAGGTTCTGAAAGGTCTCGCAGGTTCCTGAGACATGCTGCATATTAGGCACTGATGTCTTGCATTGATGTTATTTCAGTTCTAAGTATCTGTGCAGCTTCGACATGCAAGTTGGGGGGCTGCAGTGGAAATAAAATACTTTGATAAAAAATGTAAAAAATAAATATAGTACAGTCTAGGGGGAAAAAAACCCAAACTGATGAAAAAGCTGTCAGTGAGAAGTGTTTCCATGCCACTCACCTTGGTGAAACTACCACGTCAGATTTCATTTAATATACAGCTGTTAAATGGACTAACCATCTTATTTCACCTTTCTCCACCATTGCTGAATTACATACCTTACTTCTTTGTTCACAGGAAGTTCATGAAGTGGATCATGGTCTTATTAACCAGCTACTTGCTGATTCAGAGGAGACTCTTAGTTCATGCACAGAGAAAATGCAGGGTCCTGCTCAGTATAGCTGGAGTGCTGACTGGAGCTTTTGGGTAATGTGTTTTATCTCTCTTCTAACTTGGTTTCAATTTGTAAATATACTCCATGTCTATTTTAATTTGCATATATGTATATATGTACAAGCTTTATAGCCACAGTTCTCGAGTTGCTTTGTAGTCATGAATTAGTAAAGTGTTCTCCACCCATGTAGTGAGGCAGGTAATTTTATCGTTACTGGCTTACTAAAGCGTAAGGTGAGACTGAGAGGGGGTGAAGTTGTTTATATGATGTCACAGATCAAGTTAGTGACAGAACTTCTGGCTTCTGTGCCCAGTCCTGTCTCCCAGTTCCTGGCATGGTTCATTGACCCATCCAGTGTCTCTTATGTCTATAGAAAGACATTTTTGAAGCTCTGTTGGTTTTTAAACATAAGGGTTGAATTTTGATTCTTGGTGTTGGTTGGTGGTTCTGAATTGCATTCCTAGTGTCTGTTTTTGTCAAGTAAACACATTTGTTTTCAACAAGAGTAGATTAGCTTCCTGTGATTTCTGTAAAAATGGCATTTGTGAATAAGAAAAGCAGAAAAGGAGGAGTTTAATTCTGTTCCTTTCCAGGGAAATGCCTGACTGAAAGCAGAGTGTGTAATAATAAATGCTGATTTCAGTACTTTTCTTTTGGTAGGTTTTTTTTTTTTTAATGCCTTGAGAGAAGGTGAATGGATGTGTGTAGACTTGGAGTGTGTGTTTTGCTGCTGGTTTAGTGAATGGATTGGTGAATCCCTATTGTTTGATAGGGAGGAGAGCACGTGTGCATGGAGCCACAGGCAGGGTAAGAGCTGATCTTGTGAGAGACTTAAGAGTGCCATAGCTGTGAGGAAGGGAATCTGACTCAGGTTCTATATCAGGTGTCCTCAGTACATCCGTGTGCTTCAGCTCATAGGAACATCACCTGGACTACTGTGTCCTTCTCCTGATGAGGTCATCAGTGTTCATTGTGCTTAGCAGGTGAAAGATTGAGTAACTAGCAAAGGCCAGAAGGAATCTGTGGCGGAGCTGTGTGCAGAAGTTGGGGGGGGGGGGGGAAATCAGATTTCCCAGCTCCTTATGTATAAATCTAGCTTGTATGTTTTCATCCCTCCTGTTCACAAGTAGATATCCTAATGGTCAGGACATCTGATTTTGCATTTCAGGCCCTAGGATAAACACCCTCCAAATGCATGTATACTCTTAAACTGAGCACTAGTAGTCTGGAGCCAATGGAAATGGGACAGGCCTAATAAAATCCCAGCAGGTTGTAGAGTGAGTACTTGGGGTGTTGGGTATTTCCTTTACTATCCCTACAGAGACAAGGATGGTCCAGGGCTGTCCTGCCTGTGTCCAGCTGTGTCTCTGTACTTGAGTCAATAGGAAGTCATGCTGTGCAGACCTTCTAACTGCCAGCTACGCTCTTGTTAGGTGGCAAATTAGTTTGTGTAAACTAATGCTTGATGGTTTGTATACAGCCATTACTGCAGGTGGTTTTTTGTGTGAGGAATAAACCTGTTCAGGTCTCGCTGTCAGGTTGTTGGACCTGCAGTTAACAACTCAGTGTTTCCTTGATAAGCTTGGCAATTGGAAATAAAATTATTAAAGTATTCTATATGGAGAATATGGCTGTGCTTTTGGCTTTGCACTTTTAGGTTTGAGATGTGCTGAAGGCTTGAAGTTTCTTTGAACAGAGCTTTGAGCCTGCACAGTGCAGGATATTGTGTATCCTCACAGTGCCACTCTGCTTCCTGTAGTAATGTGTGCCTGTAACATAAGGGGAGTGGGATTCAGTGCAGTGGCAGCTGCTGTGTGAGATGTTTTCCAGTATGATTAAATTATCTTTTGTCTGACTTATACTTCAAGACCTTAGTGTTTGTTTGATGTTGGCACTTATCTGGTTCTGCAAATATGACCTTGCAGTTAAAACACAGTCATTGTGTAAATACTTCCCTCTTGTAAGATAATGCTGTGGCTGGAAATGTTGTAGCCTTACCGTCTGTCACTGATTATTTTAAACTTTTTTTTTTTTTTAAAGCCTCTACCAGCCTGGTTATAGGAAGCCATTGTTTTCTGAGCCTCAAGGCAACTGAAATGTAAAGTAGCAAGAACCAGAAAGTCACAAATTTGAGGCAAAAATCAAGATCTTCTGTTTAAAATGTTACGTCATTGGCATCCCTCCTTGCTCTTCTTGACAGAAAATGTTTCAATAACTTGCATGGTTGATGATCAGCTGCTGACTATTAAAAACAAATCATTAAAACTCCCAAAAGTCTGAGTCATAGTAAATGTGTAGGTGATAGCATGGAAGGCAGCTTGTTGCAGTGTGTGAAGCATGTGTCACTAACAAACAAATTTGACAAAGATGATCTTGCTGTCCTGTGGCAGGTGGGGACTTGTTATGCTCGTTCCCACTCTTAAGTCAGTAGGATGGAGGAATTGCTACAACAGCGAGGACTAGCCTGGGGTAGTAGCCAGGGATCAGCTTTGTTGCCTGGGTTATTTGCTTGGAGAGGCTGCATGTTTCCAACAGCTTTGGTTTGCTCCAAGGGTTCATTTCTTCTGAGGATGATGTACTCTTGTTTCGCTGATGATAGAAACCAAATGTGGATGTTAGAGCCTGACTGGTTTGACTTCAATTTTTCATGGATTGAGTGGGAGTAGGTAGTTGTGCCATGCCTCTGGAAGTCAGGCCAGGTATCATGAATGCTCAACAGCTGCTGTGAGCACATGTAATTAGCAGCAGGCTAGGGCTGGCAGCCTCTGGGATACAATCTCTCTCCTGGCTATGGTGAGTGGGGAGAAGGAAGGGTAGCAGAAAAATTATCAGGGAGGGAAGAAGAGTATCCTACTATGTTGGATATTTCTTAAAAAAACCCCAAACCTTTGGATATCTTTATTGAAAAATTTTGAGAAATAATTAGTTTATTCTGTTACTGTAAGCAGTTCTTAAAATGATAGTGTTGCTTACTGCTATTTTTAAGGTTGATGGTGTGTCATGGGATATTTTTTGGTTTGGTTTTTTTTCCTCCCCCCTCCACCTGGAGGTGGACAGAGCTGGACTTCTATAACCTCACTGGAGGAAGAAGAAAGATTGCTTGCAAACTTAATCTTGGGGCTTTCCTTCTGCACTGGAAAGTGTAAAGCTTGTATCTACGTTTGATTAAATAGTCCTAGTTTTGGCAACTGCAAATAGATGATGAAAGTCAAAGATGATTGGAAATTAATTATATCTGGAAGCCCTATCTCAGGATTCTGAATTCACCTTTTTATCTTTTTTTATGCCCTTCATACTGAAATATGGTTCAGTTTAATATCCTTGGATGAAGAAACCTGTGAAAGCCTTAAGTATTTTCCTACCATAGTGAAGAAGGTAAAGGTGAATGAGAAAGCTAATGAAAAGCATCCTTGCATCAAAAGTGAGGCTGTTGTGTCTGGGGACTCTAGTTTATATTAATAAACAGTCAAAGAAAGTTCATGTATGTCTACAATAAGAAGAATGCCCGTGGAAAAAAAACCCAAAAAAGTAAGTCCTTCCCTTGGAATGAAAAGGTAGGTGGAAAGAGTGGGAATCAAATGAGCATCTCAGAAAATTGCTTGTATCGGGAGGCTTCTTTAAGCATTTGGAAATGTGAGGTGTCAAGGAGGTGTTGGAAAGAATATAATAAAAGAGGCTTTAAAAAAGGCAATTGATTGGAGTGTAATGCCAGTTTAAAGAGTTGGTCAGTGTGGAGGAGTGTGACAATAGAAGCAAATAACTGATACAATGAAAAGTGAAAATAAGCCTTTTACTTTTCATACTAGAAGAGCAAATGAGTTTGCACAAGATCGAGAAAGTGTGTGTAAAAATTCAAAATATGGATTTGGTTTCTACAAGGAAGAACTAGTCTGGGAGTGTGTGACAATGTGTATGGCAAGAATACAGTAAGCATGTATAACTCAAACCTGCACAGGAGGGATGCAGAGATGTATCACAATTTAGAAGTTAATTTATTGAAGCAAGATACAGATGCAAATTGGGGTACTTCAGCACCCAAGATTGGTAGGGTTAAATTAAATATTTCTTGTACCTATAGTTTGAATCCTCTTTTCACCTTTCTCTGAAGACTCACACTGCTCTTGGAATGGCTTCCTGGGCTGGTTGAAGTGGTAATTGTTTTGGGGGCTGATATTTAAGGCCTTGTGACGGTAGCTCTCTCTCACATTGTATACTTGGTGTGTTGCTGTTTCTTACCCGTGCCTCCAAATGTTTGGGATGTGGAAGAGATACATCAATTCTCTTGACGTTGAAGGAGGATTTTTAGCCTCCTTTTTATTTGCTGGTATGAAGCAATCTGCTAAGGAGGACGAGAATTGGTTAAATACTGTAGGTCTACAAAGAGAATAAAAACCTTTAAGCATATTAATGCTGCATTTTGGTGTTTTGTTCGTTGGGGTTTTTTTTGTTTATTTTGGTTTTTTTAAATGTCCTAACTTTAGTACAAATAGCTTTTGCTGTAGTTGTCACACTGGTATATTGTTTGTTTACCTACCTGGAATCGCCTGAAACAGGTGCCTTTCATAAACCCTGTGATAACACTGATTATACAGCAGCAGTGTTTTAATGTGGTAGGAAAAGACAAACTGCAGTTCTAACTGACCCTTGAACATGGGTGATTAGGCTAAAGGGGTTTTTCTCCCTTCTTTTCATGCTGGGAATGTCTTTATTGCTTGTTGATGCAGCTCCAAATTGAGCACTGGGGTAGATCTTGCTGACATCAAGTTTCAACGAGTTCTGAACAAAGACTGATGGGGGTGCGCTGTCAAAATAAGCTTTTGCCAGCTGCAGCAGTAGGTAGTTCTATATAATATGAATTGTTACTACACACATGTAAATTAGTCTAGAACCTGAAGATTAAACTTAATAGGTCAGAAAGAAAATATTTCAGATTTGTGTGATTTACTTTTTTTTTTTCAAGTCACTGGGAGCAAAACCATTAGAAATGCAACATGGTTCAGGAAATATGCATGGAGGTTGAACAGTGGTATTTTTTTAATGGAAGAGAGGTCCCTAGGTTGCAGAATGAGAGCTTTAAAAGTCAACTTTAGGAGATGGAAATAAGTTTTTTTAAATTTCTTTTTTTGTCTTTGTGGTTTGTTTAACAGCTTGTATTTCTGCAAACAGGTAGTGGTGGAGCACTGTCTTTTTCAGGTGTGCTACGGGTGAGCCACTTGTATACAAGGAGAGGGAAAGAAGACTGGAAGATAAAACTGTGCAGGATGTGATTGTTTTGAGGTATATTAAGTCATTAGCAGCGGCTAGGAGAAGTAGTTTTTGGGGCAATTGCTTGGTGAGTGCCACTTTCCATGGAATTTCAGGTGCAGTAGGGCTACTGGCAGGCTTAATGAGATGACCAGAGTAATTTATAGCAAAGCAGTTTATGTAATTGGCCATAGTCACTCCTGCATTATTAACTAGGTAGTGTTGTGGTTTAATATGCTCCTTCAGGTTTTCACTGTAGTCCTGATCGAAAGTATTTATGTATCCTTTTATGAGTTGCTGAAAAGTAAATGGCACCAAGGGGAATTACTACCATGGTGATTTGTTTCCTTCATGATGATGTCTTCTGATCCATATTTGGGCTCTGTTACTAAACTTAAATACAGATCAGAGATGCAGATACAGAGAGACAGATTTTACTGGCAGAGTAAGGAAGGACATGTCCAACTGAGATGTGCCATTCTTTTGCTTCTGCATTTGGCTACTTTGGCATCAAATAATCTTGGTGGGACTTGGTTGCAGGTAAGGAAGATGAGTTGAGAAGTTATGTCTTGTAGTTTCTGTATTGTATAAGGTTTTTTTCCTCACCCTGAAAACATCTGGATTTTCCCCGTTTGTTAAATGGATATGGATCAAATAAGTCCAAAACCAGGCATTTTGAATTTTTTTGTTTTACTTGGGTAGCCTGCAGTGAAAGATCAGGTGAAAAAACAGATGTTCTTAACCGATAACATTGGCTATTTGTTTCACACACGTGCTATGAAAACAAATGTGAGTCAGATGAAACTGCTGTTCAGAAAGGAATGTATTTTGTTACCCGAAAGGAAATAATCTTGATTGAGCTTTTAATTGCCATTGCATCATAACACTTAGTACACTAATGGTTGTTGAAACCTGGGCAACATAGTTACAGGACTCAAAATTAGTCTGGGGAGCAAATTGACTCGAGCTAAAGGGTAATTTTGTGCTGGAGGGTGACAAACTCACTTCAAGCACAGTGTTAAAATAGTAACTGCAGAGTTCATCCAAATACACTTGGTTTATTTGTATTAAGTTTGGTTTAGAAGTCGATGTATCACAGGACTTTGTTATATTTTGATTTACCTTTTTCCTTTTTGCTAAATCTTCATGCAGTAGACAAAATTACTAAAATAGAACAAAAAGAATGCTTGAATGCTGCATTTATGAAGTCAAGAAGGTAGGTACAGATCTACAACTTTTCCCTAAAATGCGAAGGAGCTGGGCAGTTAAGAGCCTTGTGAACTTGGCTTGTGCTAGTGTCTTGGAGAGGCAGCATGAGATATGGTCTCTGCTCAGGGGCATTATAGGCATAGTTTTACTACCAGGTTCAAAGATGTTATTGCCAGCTAGGGAGGCATTGATGAGGATGCTCATCAAATCTGAAATTGGGATATATTGGTTCTTGGAAGCTAAAAGCACCCTAATTTCTAATTCAGAACTGAGGGAGATGTTTGTCCATGTAAGTGTCCAAATCTCTTGAACTTTTTGCTTAACTTTCATATTTAAAATCTAAATGTTTCTTTGATCCAAACTCAGAGGCGCTCGGTGGCAGTTATATAAATAATTATATTTGAAACTGAAATAATCAGCCTTGTTGCTAATTGCAAATGTCCACACTCAGGTGTTCAATCAGCTGCAGATGGTGTTATCTTATAAACAGGATATGCACTTAAAACAGTCTATGCTAATGCTATTTTTGAGACCTGAGTCACACTGGTATGCAGGCTCTGGTAAGGCCTTTCTGAGATCACTTTGAATCCTCTTACTGGCTTTCTGATGGAAATAAATTGCCAGTGAGTACTCTTCTGCATGGGTATGCTTCCCAGTATTTTGCTGCTCTTTCAGCACACGGAGATTCCCTGTGATTTATCCTGTCTTTGGTTTGGGAAGGCAGAAGAGTTACCTCGTTTTTCTGGTGAAACCAGTTCCTGCTATTTACATATGTAGCTGATCTTGACAGCAGAACTGCGGGTCATCCAAAGCCACCACCCAGCTAGGTGCACAGAGACAGCTACTTATCCTAACCAGCAGCAGGGACTGCACAATGACTGTAAATACAGCCTCTTTGTGTTCAATTATCTTCTCCTTTCCGACTTAAATCCGAATGATTAAAGTGCCCTGAAACACATTTTTTCTGTTTCTTCTGTCAGCTTCCTCAGTAGGGCTGTGCTGGGAGAGGGATCTCTCTTTGCTGCTGACTCCAGGTGGGTAGTTGTGGAAATGTAGCAGACAGGTCCTGGGTAAGGCAGACGGAAAGGGACAGCCAGCAGAAAGAAAGCAGAATAGGTGTGTGCCTGCTGTTCCCTTCTCAGAGCAGGCAGAGATCTGCTGGGCATGCAGAGCCCTGGATCCCTTGCCTCAAAGTGCCTGCAAAGAGCTGAGCTCTGGGCAGCTGGTGAAGGGGTGGCTGGGAATGTACACGTTTTGGGGAATTCGGGTGTTCATGAAGTGTGCCCTGATGTCCTCCTCCCCTGTGCTGGAGCTCAGACTGAGAAGGTGTCTTAGCAAGGGCTTGACTTAGAAAAGGGGACAGTGGCTGAGTCTTGTGTGAGAGTAGATCTGTCTCCATGCTGAGTTGCCAGGTGCAGATGTACTCTTAAGGCTGGTTCATGAATTATAGCCTTCAGCGATGCAGAGAGGAGGGGTGCTGGGCATTAAGTGCTTCTTTCCAAGCTGATGTTTCCCTGGTGATAGTACTTTCCTCTGCTATTCCCTTTGGGACTTCTGTGAACTTGAAATGATTTATGCTACTGCAGTCTGCTTCCCAAAATCAGGTTTGATGATGGTGGTTTTAGATCAGAGCTGGGCAGCTCTTAAATGTTACCCTCTGCAGAAGTTTTCTTTCCCCAGCTGCTGCAGCATTTGTGTGCCTGTTCTGCAAGGCTGGGGTGTTTCAGCCTGTTTTCCAAGCTGGCATGCAAGCAGAGGCTGGCAGAACACTAGCTAGCACTGCTGGAGGGTGTCCAGGAGCTCTGAGCAAGTGGGTGAGAGGAGGGGAGCTGTAGAGGCTTTGGCCAGGGATTTGTATGGTTTGGAACAGGCTGCAGGCAGCTAGAGGAGGAGGAATGTGTAGGGGGGTGTGTGTCTTCTGACTTTACATTAGCTTCATGCCTCAGTCAGTTTTATTCTGAAATGGAGCATATGCTTTGCTCTGCACTGTATATGTCAAGCTTCAGATTTTTATGTCCAAATCAGAGTTGTTATTGAAAGTACATTGGCTTCACTGTTAAAGTGCTTTAAAACACTTACTTGTAGAAAAAAAAATACAGAATACTACAAAACCACTGCTTCAGAATAAGCGGGGGATATTCTCAGTCCAAACTCTTGTTTTTCAGGAAAAAATATATAGTACTACTGATGGCAAGATGCTTTCTTGTAGTTGATAAGATTATCAGCTTGTTACCCAAGCACCTTGTTGGAGTACGTTCATCTGAACCCTATTTCAGTGAAATATAATGGCTTGTGAAAATGAGCTATTTCTGGTGTGACCTTGAAGGAGAAACTTGGGAGAGTTCCTCACATGTTCTAAACTGAAATACTATGTTACAAAATTCTTCCAGGTCTGTTCTGCTGTTTTGGTTTTGGGGTTATTTTTTTCCTTGGTTTGCCTTCTTTTTTTTTTTTTTTTTTAAGAACATGAAAAATATAATCTCTAACTTGTTATGTAACTTGAAGTTCTCCAAAGAAATACCTTTATATTTTCAACTCTAAGTCTTTGAATTTTCTTCTTGGGAAGGATGCCACATTTAAAAATTCTTCACAAAAATGTTACCTTTGTTATAATTATATAACCCGATGTTAGCAGCATAGTAATTCATATGATGTTAAATTTTCTTGTCTGTCAAAATCATAATTGTAACAACTTTGGTTGTGGATTTTCTAGGCTGTTTTTCAAGCCATGCTCCACCATATTTTGGTATCTGTACTTACATAGGTGAAGCCCAAGGATGAAACCTTCCTTCTTGCTCTTAGAAGGACACCATGACTGGTGAGGTGTGAGAAATGACCAGGCCTTCTGTGAGCAGTATTCCAGTTCAGCCAAGTTCGTGTTACACGTGGGAAAACCCTTGTGATCAGGTCTCCCTGGTCAGTAATTGACCAGAATTGCTTTTCAGGAAAACAGACTTGCACCACACGTCAGGTCAACAATGGCTTGGTGAGACTGATGTGCATCTCACTTGGTGAGAGCTTGGCTACTCTTGTGGGACACAGTGCTTGGATGTACTATACCCAATCTTTAAAATAAATAGAAGCAGTCTCCCTTTCAGAAGCACCTCATTCAGTCACTTTCATGACACTGGGTGTCTTCTAAGTGGGCATCCAATATTTCAGCAGCTCTCCATAATGAAGTGTTCTGAGGAGTTTCTTTCTACGTGGATTTTTGGAAGCTCCTGGTGTTAGTGGTAAATCATAGGCTGTCTAACACTTTTAGTATGCCTGCCTGTGCGTATGTGAGACCTAGTTAATAGTAACACTCATTTTGGGAGAACTAGGGACTCTGTCTTTAGCCTTGTTTATGGGATCTCAAAGGCTTAGAAAACCACAACCACCACCCCTCACTCCCCTATCCACCCCAACCTTCCCCCCCCCCCAAATGAATCCCTAGAAGATACAGTAGCTGGAGTATTTGCCAATGACCTGTATTTTAATATCCCTTTCTTTAAATTATACATACTGTATTTCCATCAGAAGAAAGACATACTTTCACCAAAGTTCTACTGGATGCCACTGAAGGAGAGCGCTGTTGTTGGTTTTCTGCTCAGTCACTAAGAAATGTTAGAGTTTCTTTCTCCTTCAGCCTTTACAAAGAAGATGGGGGCTGGGCCACAGGAGTGGGGACACAATGAACTTAGTGCACAGCCCTGTGCCTGCCAGTGGCCCTGTGCTTATGAGACTCTCCACAGGTAAGGGTGAAGGGGAAAAAAGCCTATAATGAATGTAAGGAAAAAAATTGTAGCTCCCTAAACATTTCCCCCTCCCACTTTGACTGTGAGCTTGTTCACATTTCCTTGAGAGCATGGGAACTTGGAAAGCAGGCTCCTAAGGAACACAATGGCTGAGCAAAGCCTGGCAACAGTTGCTTGGTTTCTTTTTTTTTTTAATTGGTTGACATGCCTCTCATGACCTATGAATTAAATACAACTGTGTGGATAAGCAGATGTGATCAAATATGTCCTTATTAAAAAAAACTCAACAAAAAATCCCAAACACATGCAACACCCTCCCCCCCCCAAAAAAAACGCAATACCTAAACCAACAAAAGTGAACCAAAGTGCATGATATTCTGTACACAGCACAGTAAGTCACCCGAAGTAATGTCATGCTGCTCTTCAGGTCCTGTGAGTGGTTCTTTCCCTGTGTAAGTTAAATGTTTTTGTCCTTCAAGAGAGTAAAGAACTGAAGTCACTGCTAGTAAAGCTTTTGAGTACACAGTGATTGAAAATTGTTCCTAGACAAATTTTTTTCTGTGATTTTGTAAGGAAGTGGTTAGTGAAAATAGACCACTGTAACAGAGTGGATCTGGACTGTTTACATGTGACAAGGTAAACAGAACAAGTCTGACACTTTCACCATACAGCCTCGTGCTTGTTGTCAGCAGAAAGGGGAAACTGTGTCCCGTAACTGCAAAAAGATAAGGCAGACCGGTAGTCATGTGGATGTGAGCTTTCACTGTGATTCTGTGCCTAAAAAGCAATCTGTGATTCAGATTTATCTGTTTCTGGTAACTCATGCAATGCTGTATCTATTCAGCTTTCAAGGACACTGAAAATGAGAGGATTCAGAAAAGCCACAAGAATAAGTCTGAAAAAAATAAATCTTTTCTGCTAGTAGACTTGAGAAGCTTAATCCCTACCTCAGAAAGAGATATGGAGTAACTTGCTTACAATCCACAAATAATTCACAAAGTGAAGATAAAGTTAACCAGCTAGACTAGTAGAAGAACTATCCATAGCTAGGATGGATTTTTCCATCCAGAGTGACTTTTAATTTAAAACCGTAAAATATATATCTTATTCTTTGCCAAAGGGAAATTTGGTCGTTGCAGCTCTAATTTTAAAGCAGAAGAGCTGTGGCTTGTGTGTTATAAACTAGATTGGATGATTAATGAACTTTTGTGGACTGAAGAAATGGCTGCAGTGAGATCAACATTTCTGTGATGGAAAGGCTTGTCAGACTCGGCACCTTTTACAGGTGAGAGACCGCCATTTCAGTGTGCCATGGGAATTGTTCCTGTGTTAATAAGGGAGTCTGCCTGAATCTGTTTTGGAGTATGTGAAGTCTTAAGTTTGTCTGCCTTACACTGTTAAAGGAGGCTTTTCTTCAGGGCTATTAATGTGGTTCTCATCTACTCTAATGGGGCTTTAATCTGACTGAAAGTGGGATCTCGGTATGTTTCGTTTAGGTGGGGTTTTTTTTGTAGGTTTTGGGTTGATATTTTTCCCTACCGTATCAGATAAGTTTGAAGAATATTTGCAGTATAGAGGAGACTTGTATAAAATCCAAACTTCTCTCTGACTGAGTGTTGTTCTTCTGGAGGCTGTTTTCTTTTTCTTTCTCCTGATGCTAAGAAGGGTTTTATATAAATTTGAATTGGGAAGAAATCGTTATTCAGTAGAAATGCAATGTCTTTTGCCAGAATACTTAATGTTTGTTTTAATATGCTAATGTAAGGTTAAAATATACTTTTATCCTAAATTTGCTAATACCTCCAAATTTGTTTTTGACCATGTCTAGAAACTTAATAGGAAAATACAGGTCTTTGGGGAATAGTCAGATGATCTTTTAGTGGCATTTAGAGTTAGTGGCCTGGATTTACATGCTGTTAGAGGAGCAAAGCTATGTGTTCCATGGGCCATATTTTGATGGTTAAGTGAGGCTTCTGAGCATAGAAGAAGTGGTGGTTTGAGCAGCTTGCTTATAGGCTTGTTTGATTTTGGGACCCCAAGCCCGTGGTGGTAACCGATACCAAAACTGAAGCTCAGTGGGAGACATCTCTTGAAATGAGGTAACATCAGAGTTGTTACCCTACTGGCACGGTCAACTTACCTGTGATCTCAGCTGTTGTATTCATAGCTGCATGTCACAACTACAGAATGCAAATTATCAGGTAACCTGGGGTTTGTGGTGTCTCAAAATCAAAGGGAAAACACTAACGAAACAAATGCAAAATTACTGCTGCCATTAGTGATTGTTAAAAAATGGGCACACCATTCTGCTGAAGTTGATTGCTTATTTGAAGGTTTAGTGATGCCTGCAATCAAATAATTTCCTAATTATTAGGATTTTTGCTGTACTCCTGGGAGAAGGCGTTGCTTAATTTTCCTCTGCAGTTTGCTAAATGGCTCAAATTGTTTGCAGTGGCTACACTTTGAAGATGTAAATGTGAAGGGAAGCTGTTTTTTTAACAGGCTTATATCCTATTAATAACTCAGCTTAGTCCTATTTGAGTTTACATATTTTTTTTCTGGGACATGACTTTATATAGTTGAACTGGTCCATTTCTAAACAAGGGATGAGAATCACTTGGTTATGTGTCTCCAGTATCTGGTTCTTACATAACTGTCTTCTGTAAAACTTTCTGGGTGTCACTGAAAATGGTTTTCTGTTTATGCTATTTTACAGGTTTCTGGTATATTTTGTGGCTTCAGATGAAAAATGCTAACAAGTTGTTGGCTGCACTTAATAATTTCCTTGGTGATTAAATATAGCATAACCATAAATGCCTAAGATTATCCTCAGGCAAAGTGTTTGCCTGATGACTTGTAATTAAACTTAGAAATGCGTATGTATTAAAAACAAGTTACTGTTTTCATCTTGGGCCATACTACAACCTGATTTATGCCTTTCCTCTTTTAATATTTGGTGCTAGATTTTGTAACCCAGAGGTGGCAACCTGCTTCAAATGCTGCCACATGTTGGACATTATAGTAGTGATTAGGAGAGATGCTGTATGCATAGAAATGTCTTATTTTCTTCACTTTAAGGAAGTTGAAATTGCCAGTAGTGTTAAAATTGCCCTTGTTTCCCAGGTCTGTTGAGGGATCTCTCCTTAATCATCAAGCCACATACTAAGTAGGTAGTACAGATTTAAGTGAGCTAGTTTTCATGCAAAGTAGGAAAAAGATAAGGTTCAAAAGTTTCAATGTGCTCACATTTTTTCTGCTGATTAGATAAGGATTCAGAGCAGACTCTGCATAAGTGTCCTAAGAGCTCAGTAGAAATCTACAATTAATAAGGATTTATTATCGTTTGTCATTTATGACAACACTTCTAAATGCCAGCAAGGGTTTCTAAGACAAGCTATAGCAGGTTTTATGCCCTAGAAAAATTGCATTTCTAAGTAAAACTCAATATCCTGAGTCTAGATTCTCAGAGCTGTTGAACTGGCTGATTCAGGCACTAATACAAATGTCTGAGATACTGTGATGTTCCTATTTTCTTTGATTCCTTTTGTCTTATAGCCATAAAAATGCTGAACTTCAGTGTAGCTCTTATCTCTTGTATACAGCATGTTTCTCTGAGAAACTACATTTCTCCTTAAAAGCATTGCTTCCTAAATCATTAATTTAAAGCTCATAAATTGTGAGCTTTCAGTTTCCTCTTATGGCAGACCAATTCTTTTATCCCCTGTATGCTGGCATTGGCAACACAAGCCGAGACTCCAGTCAACTGAGGTTGGACTGAGTGTAAACCATAGAGACTCTGGAATTACAGGTGGAAACTACAGATGTGAGGTAATTTTTCTTTTTTCCCACATCTCTTTCCAGAGTAATTGCAAAGAACTCGGTTTCTTCAAAGCAGTGCAGACACTGGATGCCTGTTTTGGATGATCAATTAAAAGTGTGCGTTTCAGGGCTGGATGTTGCAAGCCAAGAAACCATAGCCCACCCACTTCAATAGATTACATGCTGTCCAAAAATGTTATTTTTATAATCTCAGAAATAACTGAAATATAACTGGAAGCATTACAGCTTAGAGGAGACATGTCTAACATGTTGCCCTTTAGCTGCACCCAAACCTTTTGTGTTTACTTTTCTCAGAAGGGGAGGGGTGGATGTATTTTCTGTCTCCATCCCTTGCTGCCTTTTTGCATTAAAATGCTCAGAATATAAGCGGACAGCAAATATGTACTCAGAGGTCAAACATAAAGACTTGCTTTTATTCATGGTAATAGAAAGTACCATTGACTTATTTTTTTAAAAGCTGATCTGAGTCAGGGCAACTTTGCTCTCTCCCGTGTTACATGCACTTAAACACTTCACTTTGAGGTTGCACTTGTGCTCTTGTGACCTAAGAGCTCAGTTCTCAAGTATAAGTAGATGCCAGACCATCATAGGATGTGAGTGTAGGGTGGTGTTCAGGGAACTTTGAACCGCAAGAAGCAGGAATGTCCTCAGTGAAAAAGAGCAAAATGTGGAAATCTTGAGGAGGTGAATGCACTATTGGCTCTAGTTTATTAAAAGACCCTCAAGCTGACAATAAGTCTGTCTTTGTCCTGGGATTTTTTTGACAAGCACAAACATAGTGAAAGGGTAGTGGCCAACTAACATGCTTCAGGAGTGTGCTAGAAGTAGGTGTTTTATTAAGTAAGCATGCTGCAAGGTCATACAGTCAAAAGTGGTTCTTTGCCTCCTTTCTTCTTTCTTCCCCCACCCTCAATATAAATAGCAACTAATCTTATGGTGGAGATTGGTTTAATGGTGAATGTCAAGTTTTGGAGTAATACAGGTGCTCGAGTAGAGAATAGCATCCATGTATTTAAGATCTTTAGAAAGGTTTAAAATAAAAAAGTGTGAAAGAGGCTTTTGTAGTATATTTATACCTGGTTCTAGGAACACTTTAAAGTGATTTCTTCCTGTAATAGCTTTAGTCCGGCTGAGTCATGGCCTCGTACAGCGTTTAGCTAAGACCGCATCTAAAATAAGTGTCCAGTATCTGTTAAGAAAAAAAAATGCGGTCCTCTTATGAGTGCAAAATGAAAAGTAGGGCTTTTACATCAGAATATTTTATGGAGAATGTGCTGAAGCTCTTCATTTGAATGGGAGCAGGTACATTTGTTCATAAGAATAAGGAGTTAAGTCCATTGAGATAGTCCTTTCTGTGAGTTTACTGCCCAGTTTGAATCTTAAGAGAATCATAGACAACGATCTCTTTAAACATGGGGTGAGCTGTAGAACATCAAAGAAAATCAAGAAGTGATGGTGATGCTGCTATTCGTGCTTACTGGAGGAAACTATTACCTTTATTCCTACAGGTCTAGTTATAGCGACTGGTGAAAAATCCAGTGCATTGCTGTATTCCCAAAGTGGTACTCCAAGTAGACATTGATATTCTAGGTTGTGTCCTTGTGTCTAGCTATTGGCCTCCATGAGGGCTTGATTTTCTCTGTCACCACTGTGTTGTGGCCTTGCTGCCTCTTCACTTAGTCTGTGGTAGAATATTTAGTCCCAGAAGGGCTCTCATCTCCTTATGGATGGAGCAGGTTGCCATCATAGCACTGAAGTGCCTTGTGACTGGCATCTGGCCTGATATAGGGAATAGTTTGGCCAATGCCAAATAAATACTCTTACACAAGCAAGCATAAAGTTACAGTGATGATCACATTTAGATACCACCTATTCTTTATTGCTCTTCTGAGGTTCATTTGTTCTTCAAGATAAAATTACACATCCAGTATGAAGACAGTTGATGGCTGAAAATAAATCTGTTTGCATAACCTTTTACTGTTCTTTGTTGCAGCTCTCAAGTTCCACTTACAAATATAGGAGTGAGGAATTCAAGAGACAGTTTTCTCATCTGCCAGACTCAGAGAGACTCATAGTAGGTAAGAAGCAATCACAGCAAAAGTCCTTGTCTTCTGGCTGATGACTTCAACTTGCGGTCATGTCAAAGTATTTCGGGTTTTTTATGGCAAATTTTAACTACAGCTGATAACTTCCTATTCTCCTGTCTCTGAACTAGCACCAGATACTTTCAAGGAAAGCCAGGTCCATACTCCTCTCCTCTGCTGCCTGCTTTGTGGGGGAAAAAAAAAAAAAAGGGATGTTGTAGTTGAGACCCTGTTAACTAAGTAGATCAGCCTTAGCGAAAACTTTCCCCTTGCTCCCTGGAACTAACACCCTTGCCAGAGGCACCTTGATTAATGTCACTCCTGGGACTGAGTGACAGGGTGGGTGGTTGTAATTTAAAAGACCAATTTTCAGATGAATGGGAGAGGAAAGAAGCAGATGTCAGAGAATATCAAACTATGATGCGTAACTTTTCTCAACACTGAAATGTTCCTTTTGAGCTCCAACTTGGTTTCGCTCCACTGCAGAATCTGAAGAAGGCAAGCATGTAGCCCTACCTCCTTTGCATACAGTTGATGCACCTCATTCCCTCCTTTATCACCTGCCTGTGTTGTATTTGTGTAACAAATACACTGTATGCTTTCATACAAAAGTGGCATTGTGATTGTTTAAAGTTCATCTGTCATCTTATGCAACTTTTAAGGAAGTGAATATTGAGAGGCTGTTAGTGTATGCTTGCAGTGTGCAAGCAACAGCTCTGAAGCAGTTAAATCCCCATGTCTTCTTCCAGCCTCAGGAGGCAGTTATCCTCTGAAATGCCTTCTGCATTTTTAAAATACTTCAATAGGGAAGTAAAACGAAAGGAAAGGATATTACTTCAAAGCATTGTTTTGATGTTTCTCCTTACACTTGATTGATACAGAAAGCCATGGAGCAAACTCTGAAGCACAGTGTCAGAGAAGAGACTGCCTGGGATTTAGAGAAAGATGTAATGCGTTAGTCCCAATCTGTTCCATCAAAAGCAAAGCCACTGCTTTTATATACGTTTTTTTTACCCCATAAAAAGCAGTGCTTCCTTTGAAGGACTTTTTGCATCCTCCAAGCAAGGAGCTCTTCCTTTGCTTCGTGCAGAGAAACTTGGTATAGGCTTTACAGTGCTCCAAGAAGCCATTGCTTGCTGCTCTTCATTAAAAGAATTGTTACTGCTTCTGTTCTTAAATTAGCTGTTAAAAAAAGCAACTATTCCACTGTAATGAGCACTGTATGTAAAGATTATATGAAATACTATTTTCTTAAAATGAAAGGAATTACATAGACTGTCTAAATGGGAGCTTAAAGGAGTGCCACTATAATTTGCCTGAAAATGTTGTTTTCAAGCAACATATTAAGTTACTGGTTCTGAAAACTTAGAAGTGTTAATCTCTTCCTTTTGTTTTGATACTCGCTTTTGTGTAGATGGGTCAGAGTGTGGGGTTGCTCATCGCTTGCTCAGTGATGACCTTTATAGGTCTGAATCCCTCTCTTAAAAACACAGAAGTCAGATGCAAACTTCTTAGTAGTGCTTTCCTCAAGTCCTTAACCTCAATCTCCTGTTGCTTTCCTCTCTCAGCATTTTGGTATCTGACTGTTCTTTAAACATGCATTTACAACTTATTTGTTTAGATTTAAGTTTATGTAGTTCTGTGTGTAGTTACGTCTCCGAGGGCTTGTATATGTGCCTCATTCTTGTTACAAGAAACTATTTCCACTTGATTATTTGAGGAGGAAAATGCTAGAGAATTTTAAAAATCATAATAAAAGCTTCTGTAAATGCAGGCATAACTTGAAGTTAGGATGTTGGGGACTCCTGAACTTGTTAATATTTGAACAACAACTCTACTATGTTCTTGTAGTACACAAAATCAAAATTCAGGCTCAGACAATACCAGATGCAAAGCTATTTGATACCTCTAAGGGTAAAATCACTAATATATTGCATCAATACGTAGATTCTGTGTATTTTCTATACATTAGGTAGCCTTCTTTAGGTTGGAGCTTCCAAAAGAGGTCTGTCTTAATTATCTAGCACCTGTACTTGTGAAAATTCCTTTTGTTTGAATCTTCAGGCTCTGAAATTGGGAAAGCTCTCTGAGTTTAAGAAGTGCAACCAAATCCTCTGCTCTTGTTCTTAATTATCAGGTATTTGATGATGGGTAATTGCATTGTAGATGAAATCTGTTTCTCAATAGGGATGTTTCAGTCAGAGACAGTATCATAAAAATGACAGTCAACTTCTGGAAATATCCCCTGCCTGAAGACCTGGATAGCTTCAAGCTGCCTGTTAGTGTCTCACTCTGCAGACAGTTTTAGCTAGTGATAAGATCTGTTCAGTGGAAAACTATTGTCTCACAACAACATATGAGCTACTGTTACGTAGGAGTTGACAGTATAATCTGTTGTACTATAAAATGTTTGTGTATTCTGTTGTTTAGGTGCTTTGAAGTTTGACTAATGAATACTTCTCCCATGTACTCCTGGTCTTGCCTGACACCTCTTCTCTGAAAACCTAAGATAATGCACAGGGGTTGATACATGGAGTGCTATCCTCACACGGATGTACCACCAGCTCTGGCCTTGGGCTGTTCCCAGAACAATGGTCTGGATGCAAGCCAGTACAAGTCTGCCTTCTAGTCTTCTTAAGAGTGAAAGAAATGGCTTTTTATTGTATAGGAATGGCCCATCTCATTTTAGTTAACAGGTTGGGGTCAACTGTGCTGCAGTCAGTGGGTAGTAACTCGCTCTTGCTCTCTGCACACAGATTACGCCTGTGCCCTCCAGAAGGATATCCTGCTGCAAGGACGCTTGTACCTCTCCGAAAACTGGCTCTGTTTCCACAGCAACATTTTCCGATGGGAGACCACAGTAAGATCTCTAAGCTCACTTGAATCCCACCTTTTCTTTGTCCTATCGTATCAGAACATAGGATTAGAGTCTCTCAAATCTTACCCTGTCAATCTCATCCTAGTAACTTTGGGCTGTGAAGAAAGAGCCTGCATCCCTGAGTGGAAATGCAGATCCATTCTCTGTAAAATAAGAATAGCAATGGAGGCATCTGGATGCTGAAGTAAGCCTGCTCAGTCAGTCATTCAGCATAGGAAGTTTAGGAATTATGCTAAAGCTGGCTTTTAACATTTCTGGATGACAATTTGCCTTTCTTTACTATGCAGCTGTCCTATAAAGGAATGTAACACATAATCTTCTACTATAAGACCTGGGGCATGACATGGTATGTGGTGTTGCCCTATTCAAGAACTCTCCAGCATTGAATCTTACTTGACTTAGCCTCACATGTAAATATCAGCATCTAAGAACAGCAGAAAGGAATTGGTAAATGACTTCCCCGAGTTCTCATATTATAGTCTGTGGCTTTTGAACAGTATGAGCAAAGGTAGATATTTGTGATCTGTTGGCCCTTTATTTCTGTCAGATTAGGTTAATGAGTTAAAATTTTTCATTGAAACAGTTGTTGCACCTGCTGCAGAACTTGCATGAAGCAGTGAAAGAGAAAGGAGAGATAACCTAGCTAACAGGGGATGGACATGTCAAAATGTTCTGTGAGCTGTGAGACTGCTCATACCTTAAGTTAGTCTCTTAGACTTAAGTGCTCTGAAATACACAGGACAAACAACAAGTAGCTTGTGTATTTAAGACAGCAAGGGGCTGTAGAAATACTTAACTGAATACCAAGCTTACTTTTGTCAGATGGATTTGCTGATTGAATATTTCTTATTTTAGATGTGAAATTAATTAAAAAATAAACCCTTTGGAATTATACCCTTGACTATAAAAAATATTCAAAGACTGATGGGTTTTTTTTTAGCCAAAATAGCATACATCCTGGTAACCTGTTTCTGCCTGTCTAGCAGAGTGGTATCTTCAGCAATACCTTTAGGTAATCTGAGCTCATCATTTACAATGGTAGAGACAAGTTTGGGACCTCATTAGCAAGCTGTGCTGTTGCAAAGAGAGAGGGAGTAAGTGGAGAACCTTCTGCTCACACAGGAAAAAAAAAGAGCTGTATGTTCCTCCTTTCCCTAAGGTGAATGGCAGCGCAGTCTCCTATTCAAGAGAAGAAGGGGTAGGCTGGAAGGAAATGGCAGCCAGTCAGACCATGTTCTTCAAAATAGAACCATTTCAACTACTAATATGCAGTGACTAGACTGCAAATAAAACTCTGAAAATGGACTATACTGTAAACTTCTGTGAGCTAACAGAGTCTATTATGTGATCTCTCTCATCTATGTCCTGCTTTATGTATAGCATTCTGATTGGGATTGACTTTCAGAGCTGTGATTTCTATTTGGTTGGGATTGTGGTGTGTGGCTGGAGGAGTGGACAAAACTTACTTCCATAGTCCTAATGTGAAAGAAGAGGAGATGACTTAAGTCACCTCAGCTTCTACTTTGAAATGCTTGCTGTTAAGGCAGCAAGTGGAGACAGTAATTGTGATCTCATCTGAATTTCGTCGCAGCGTTTGGGGTTAGTTAGTGTTCCTCTTGCATGTTCTGTAACTTCTAACTTTTTAGTCATAAGTTATTTTTTAATATGTCTTATTAAATGTGTTTCTGCTTAGATTTCTATTGCTTTGAAGGATATCACTTTCATGACAAAGGAGAAGACTGCTCGTCTCATTCCAAATGCCATACAAATAGCAACAAAAGGAGAGAAGGTGAAAATCTGTGTTTAAATATGTTCTTGCTAAATGATAGACTCCAGAACACAGCACTTGTTCTAGTCTATATTTGCATTAGTAACTTCCCTGTCAAATGTTTAAATGTGATTGGAAGTAGAAGGCAGACTTTTGCATGTGCATATTGGCTTGATAATTCAACTCCAGTTTGATTGCAGAACCCTTAAAGGTGTTGATACAGTAACCAGAAAGTGTGTCTCACCTATTCAAAGGAAATGTATTTGAATACTAAAATTCAAGGCATGAATTCAGAATGCGTATTCTTCATACTGGAAAAATACCCAAGTCACTGGATTGCAACAGCTCCTGGAAGAAAACGACAGAAAACAAAAGGACTGTGATGTCATGGATGTTGAGTCATGGAGAAATTTACCCCAGAACATGTGCTGGGAAATGAAGTTTTTGAGTGTGTATTTGAAAAACTGAAAACCATGATGCAGAGTCTTCTTATATGCAACACGCTTTGTGATTAGTTCTTCTATAAATGCCTTGAAAATAATAATTCTTGGCAAAGAACAGAAAATAGCTTTCCACAGTGAACCTGGAGCTGTTCTTTGTGAAGGAACTGTGATTCCTCATATTTGGCTGTTCCTTCTTAATTTATCCAGTATTAACTTTCATCGACGAGGAAGATAGACCTCTTTGCTAAAACCCCCCCAACTTTCCAATGGGAAAGATTTTAATACTGCAAATGATGCATGTAATTTGACCTCCTATTTTAATTATTTTAATTTCACATCATCTTGTGTGAAAATGTTAGTAAAAGGCATATGTGGCAGAAGAATGGAAATAGCTGTGGCCTGTAAGAAACAGGCATGTGCATTTCTGATTTGTTCAACCTCCTATTTGCAAGTGGGGGAAAAATTTAAGTGTGTAATTAGTTGAGGAGGAGCTCTTCCTTTATGCCAAGTGTAGTCACATGGCCAGAACAGCAAGTGTCTTTATATACTGTGTGGACATTGGGGAACATCCTCACTGAAAGTGATACAAAGTGTGGAACGTGAGGAATATGACCCCAGGTTTGTTGAATGTGAAAGGAGGCATGCTGTTACTGATGACCTCGGGATATTCAAGATGCAAGGAAGCATTCTGGGACTCTTGAAAATAGCTACATGTGAGCTTATTTTTTACCTTGTTCTTTTCTGCAGTTTTTCTTCACGTCATTCAGCGCAAGAGACAGAAGCTACCTCAGTATCTTCCGTTTGTGGCAGAATGTGTTGCTGGATAAGGTAAGCTTGTCTGCATCAGTACCTGTGGTTAAGCAACCAAATAATCTTTTTCTAATATATACAGATATGCCTCTGGAGAATAAGAGACTTGAAGTTAGCTTTTCCCTTCTGACTGAGAATTCTGATCTGATGTTCTGCTTTGGTTCCTTGTACTTTAGATCACAGATGAAATTCTCATCCTTTCCTTCTCAGACTGCCACCTACAAGTCTGCTGTTGAAGGAGCATTTTGTCTTTGCATATAGGTTGCATGCTTCTCTTCACTACCAGCTCTAGCATATGTTACTAAATTGATATGCATTTGCTTCACATTTTCTATGCCTAATTTGTGATCAAAAAAGCAAGAGGTTTTCTCAGTGACAACTTTCAAGGAAAAAGGCCAAAGCTTCTTCTCAGATAAGTTTGCTGAGCCTTTGCCAGTCAACTCATTACAACTCTGCTGACCTTGAATAAATGCAACAAAGGCAGGCTGTATGATATGGAAGTGTATTTTGGCAACTTTGGCTAGTTAGCTTGATTTATATTGCAATTTGTGGATACTTAAGCTAATCTTCTTACTAAAAATGGACTGTCCCTTTTGCAGAACATCACTGTAAGAAAGACAGTTTTTGTAAACCAATTCCTTCCTGTTTATGGCTCTCATTGTTTAAATATTTTAACACAGTTGCAATTACACACTAAAATATCCATATATAACGTTGCAATGATCCCCAAAGGTTTAAAGCTGTTGTGCTACTTACACATAGTAGCTACACTTTTTTTTGTTAGATGAATTTTAGGGCAGCCTAGAGGCACTTTTTGTCAAAACAAAAGCTGAAAATAAAGGGAAATGCTATTTATGGCAAAACCAGTGTTTCTTGAAAATCTCTTGTCCCTCAAATCAAATATTATATAATTGTAACTTCATAACCATCTTGTCTTGAATCCAGCCACAATGTACTGTGTCACCTGTTGACTGGAATGTGCAACTGGAAGTAACCTTGCTTTCTTTCATTTGTGCAAAGTTTGTCAGAAATGGCACTTAAGTTATTCAGTTGATTAGTTTGTGACGCTGGAGGGTCAATGTATGGACATTCAGGTATACAAACCTATTCTAGGGCTGGAACAGAGGTAACAAGCTTTGTACTGTTCAATACTAGTTTTTCTTGTGTGTTTCTACTCTGTGACACTGAAATGAGTGTCACATTAGGATCAATTTTTCACTTTAGAGCAGTAGCTAAAGGATAGATAAGAAAGCAGGAGGCATGAACTGCATGCAAGATGAGATGAATTAAGCCAGCAGGTTTTAGGAACCAGTGCATTTGAATAGCTTGGGAACTATCCTTATTATTTCTATCAAATCTTGCTGTTAGCTTGTTTGCATTCTCACTGAAGTATGTTAGAAGATAAATCTGTTTATGAGAATTTCTGCTTGAGGTTCTCAGTTGTAAAATGGAACACTGTCATGAGGTGTATGTAGGGCTTTTTAATGTAGTATGTTTGGAACTATTATTGAAACAGGATTTCTGTTAGGTTCAGCTCCTACTTCTGCAATGTAATAATGACTTCTGATTCTCTGCTAGAATGTGTTTGAGTCACCTGTCAGCCTTCTTTATGATATTCTTTACTAGATCAAGCTATAGAGGGGCACTGGGGAGTTGAAAGTAGAAATTGAAGTTGCTAGAGCTGGATCCACTGACTCCACTACAGTGGCTTCTCTCTACTGAACTAACACTAAAAGAGAGCCCTTGATGTTTCCAAGCAGTTTTGCTGTTTTCTCCCCACCACCCCAATGTCAGGAACAGTATACATTTGGAAAATATCTCATACACCTGAGGCCCTGCCATGGTATGCAATGCATCCTGATCAAAGGGATGCCATCACAATTTGTAAGGCTTTTGACAAAAACCAAATCTCACCCTGGAACCAGTTCCAAAAGGAGCTGGTTTTAATGTTTCCTCTGAAAATAGCTAAATGTTTGAAAGCCTGTGAATAGCTTGGTTATATTCTGGAGCACATCTGGAGATGACACCCAACTGTTAAGTTATGAAATAAAGTAATTCTGTTGTCATCAGAAGTATAACTCTGACTGTAGGTGTCACAGTGCTGGTTTGCGCCACCTGATGGTAAATAATCCCCAGTTTTCAGGATTTGGATCCAGGGGACTGGAATTGCATTTGCTTCAAATCATGTCTGTGCAGAGGTGATTTTCAGTCACTGGCCTCTTCAAGACTTCCTGTGCATAGATTTCATGCTATGAGGTCTCACCTCTGAAGAGTGACCTGTCTGCTTTACCTGATAACACCTTAAGCTTTGATCACTTGTAGAACTTCTCAGTGGGGTCAGCCTCATACCCTTTCCCAGATCTCCATCTGGTGGCCGTTCTGCCTTGTACCTCCCAAGTACTGCATGTCCCAGATGGTTGAAAGAAGAACACTTCTGCCTTTCTTTCAGAAGTGACTTGCACTGTGCAAGGAAACCAGTAAATGGTTACATGCTATTCTGTGCCCAAACTTACTTCATCCATCAAGATGCTCTCCCCCAGCTTTGCATCACTGTTCTGACAGGACTCCTGGTCCCCTTTAGCTGAGTCATAATTCTCTAGCTCATAAGTTCTTCGGACCTTGCTCAGAATACACTACCACGTGTTTGGTGCCCTTCAACTTTAGTTCCTCTGCGAATCAGTGGGTACTTTCCTCTTAAGATGGGCCTTTCTTAGGCTTTTTATTCTTTAGATGTCCATGTAGAGACTTTTTTCTTTGAAGGAAAATTCCACTTTTTTCTTCTTCCCTGTTCCTGTTGCAAAATGTGTGCAGAGTGAGTCTCGTAGGCTTTCACCTTGCCATTGTTTTTTAAATGATCCAGCATCATGGAAAATAAGGAATCATTAATGCAGGTCTGGAAGAGACATGACACCGGTCTTGATAAAACAGATAGCTGCTTCCACATCCACTGCAGCTTTCAATAATACATCAGTTTATAAAATCAGCCAAAAATCCTGTTTTGCAGTGAGCTTTCCAGATTGGTACAAGAAGTTTATTCATGGCTGCTATTGACAATAAGAGCAGTGCCATTTACAGTTTTGCTTTATTTTCCTAAACCTTATGGGTGTCAAATATCCCTCAAGTTTAAGGGAGAAGGAACAAATTAAAATGTAATTAGGCAGGTCATTCAAATCCCAAACAAACACAGCGCTCCTTATTTCTAATGGAACAAGATCTTAACTTAATCGGTCTCAATTCCCATGAGTCCTCTTCCTTAGAGTTGGATTTATTTTCCTATTGTTGTTCTTATGCTTTGCTGGGTAGAGATTTGCACCTGTCTCCGGAGACATTGTAGCAGGTAAGTCTAGAGGTGTGAGAAGGGACCAGAATTTCTGATCAGCTGGGCTTCTTGTGGCAAACATCTACCAGGACAGCAGTTCTGCCTTCCCCGAGCAGTTTCTCAGGGAAGGTTGTGAAAGGACAAATGCTTATTTGCAGCTTTGTGTACAACAAGATTAATTTTAGGGATGATAGAAGGCTTAGTTTGATTCTGAGCTTCATGTTTGGGCAATTAGAGAGTTTGCTGTTTCCCTCCCCTGTTCTGCAAACAGTCAGAGTTCTGTATCAGAGTTGCCTGGCAGGAGTGTGGTGTGTAGTGGGGGTTGTCTCTTGAGTCGACCTGTATGGCATATCTTGTTCTTATTTCTGCATTTGTCCATAGGGGGGTAAAAATCAGCAGCTTTGCTTCTGTCAGTGGTATTCTGTAGTATTGCTTGTGCCATGACACCTCTTTGTCTGGCATGAAGCAAAGTATTGATGATCTATGCTCTGGTTGAAAAGACAAAAGTGTATCCCAGCTGCTTCTTGCAGCCTTTGTTTTTGTATACAAAGAGAACTGAGGAAAAACCCAGTGTAGACCATCACCTTGAATGGGCAAAGTAATTCATGTTCAGATTTAGCCTTTCAAGCTTCAGAGCTTCTCTAAGCCATCCTCTCAGAAGCAGAAGTCTGACCCAGAAAATTTATGCCCTTCTTTGCTTTCAGAACTGACTCTTTCTGATACAATAAAGCAAGTCTCGTTTGATCTTGGCTTGTGACCATTAAGAACTTATTATATCTAGCTGAGCTAGGAATAATTGTGCAGAGTGCAAGAATCCTCTTTTAGACGCAGAAGTCACTAACATTGGCTTTACAAAACAACAGGAAACAGCTTTATAGATTCCCTTATAGAAGCTGAAAAGCTTTTCTGCTTTTCTCAAACTATTGAGCTGACTGTACAAGGGCAGTCTGATTCAGCCAAAGAGAGAACATACCACTGAATTTAATTAGCAACATTACCTCTGTCCCATTATGACTGGAAATCAAGGCATTGGCAATATTGGGCAACAGAAATGAAAATGGCTTTGTTCCTGTCCTTTGATTCCTGGTTTGGAAGGCGTGCTAGCTAAAGATCCACCTCAGTCATATTTTAAAACCATGGAATGCCCGCCCCCGTTTTTTGGCCATTTAATAAGAACAGCTGTAGGTAGTTGTTTGTGGTTATGAGTTTATTGCTCTAGAAGACAGCATGCCTGGGGAAAGTAAGGCCAGCTCTAAGTGCATGCACGTGTTTCAGCAGTGCATGGCTCCGTAGAACAAACCCCCGTGCAGAGGGAGGCTGGCATTAGCTGCTATGACCCTTGCTTTATTAGCTGTGTGTTTTGTGTTTTAATGTTTACTTTGCCCTNCAGGAAGTGGGAGCGCGGCGGCGCCGGCGGCGGCTCCCGGCGGGACCGGGGCTGTCCCGGGAGCGGCGCTGCCCCGCGGGACGCGGCAGGTGGATCGCGGAGCGGGACGGGGAGAGCGGGCGGTGAGTGCCGGCAGCCCGGGGAGCGCCGGGGCGGCTGCGGGGGCGCATTTACATCCTGCGTGCGGGTCAGCTCCGCTGCGTCTGTCTAAAGTTGCGGG
>VZRV01004039.1:336158-386160 GCA_013398115.1 Falcunculus frontatus
TGGGTTTTTTTTTTGGTGGGGTTTTTTTTTTTTGGTTGGTTGGCTTTTTTTGGTTGGTTTTTTGTTTGTTTGTTTTGTTTTTTGGGGTTTGTTTGTTTTGTTTTTTGGGGGTTTTTTAATGGTCTCTGATTACTGGTATTTTTTTTTCTCTTGGTTGTTGCAGGTGGAGGAGTCCCCAAGTGAGAAGCAAATGAAGAGCCCTCTTCCATCTTCAGAAAGAAAACCTGCTAAGCTAGTTAGGAGCAGGTCTTTAGAGAAGTCCTTGGACCTTAATGAGAATGAAAATCTTCCAGAGAAGAGCAGTGCTTCAGATAGTGAAGAAGGTAAATCTCTTAACAGCTGGGATCTCTAAGACAACATGACTTTGTTCTGTCTCACTTGTGGAGAAAGAGAACTTCCTGATCCTATGAAACTTGTTTGCTTATTTGTTTCACAGAACTACAGCAAAAAGGTTTTTTATCTTAGTTTCTGGGGGGAAAAAAGTTGTTGGGTGTTTAGAATGAAAACAAATTGTGGTTCTTCTCTTTTGGTGGGTAGAGATTTGCTAACAGTTTAAACTAAAGGAAGTTTCTTGACAGTGGGGTGGTGTTTGGTGTTAATTTCAAAGATGTCTCCTGTCCTTTGCATTGCTTGGAAACTCTCAGGAAAATTAATCCACAAACACCAGAGGTTTATGTCCAAAAAGGAGACAGAGGAGTCCTGTAACTTTATTCGAATAAAGGGAGAGGCCATGGGGCATTCCCCTGGGGTCTCTCAAATTTTTGGAGGGCGCAGCCTCCTTTTTATCCTAATTTCTCGGCCTCATTTCCCTCTCTTTTTCCCCATTGGGTGAGGTACTCAAGAGGTACAGAATTCCCAGAACGCCTAATACCTAAGGCTCCCTTCTAATATATAACCCCCCTTTAATTTTTAATTCTTATGGAGTTTATGGTTCTTCCCTTTTTCTTTCATCTCTCAGTATCCAGTTTCATTTATCAGCAGACCTACAGTTTATTTGTAAAGACAAATCTCTTTCTTTCCATTCATCAATCAGTGGAATCCTTCCCATTGTTTCTTTTATCTCTCCGTGCTAGTTTTATCTACCAGCAGGCCCACAGCTTGTTTGTAAAGACAAATCCTTCATTCCTTTCAAAACTGAGGGAAAACATTTCAGACTGTTCTTAAGTTTCTGAAAGGTTCCCCCAACTCCCCCTTCTTTACACTTCTTCTTTCTTAAGGCCTATGGGCTTCATTGTTATTGATGGTGTAAGCTGAGGAACTTACTGAAAGCTCAGTTGTCTTCCGACAACTTCCCAGCTTTTAGGAGAGTATTGTGCATATTCTGAATCTGATCTGAATGTGAAAAACCTTAATGGATATTTTGCAGCAGATTACACTCTCTGTGCAAACAGTATCTTAATGGATCCTAATATGCCAACCTCATAACTCATACCTCATTACCCAGTACAATGTAGAAGAAACTCAGATACCTGGATGAAAGGCTTGTGCTGAGGTCCGTGGGTGCTTGTCCTGTGGTCCCACAGTAGCCCCTGACAAGTTCTCGCTTTCTTTGGTGAGCTTTTCACTTAGCCTGGGGAAGTTTTCTGTGCCAAAGGGCTGTAGTTGTTCAGACAGCTCATTGAGCTTTGGTGGGTGTTCTGTAATATCCAAGTCTTGGATTCTGTAAATGGCTTTAAAGCGAAGTGTGCACAACCTGCATTGGTTCCAAGGTTATATGGTGGTGAGCAAATGAAAGACAGAAAAGCCCAGCAGTAGTGCTGTGCTCAGTAGCAGCTGTATATTTCTTTCATGTGCAAAGAGAACTTACTTCATCACTTGTTGGCAAGGAATAGAACAGTTCAGTTAATTGAGGCCAGTTCTTAATCTCACTGAGAAATTTTGTATCTTGTAATTTCAGAGTTGACAACTGAAGTTGTTTGCAGGTGACATTATGTGGGGATCATTGAGGTGTCCAGGAAAGTTTTCAGAGTTATGGGTTGAATTGGCTGCCTTCAAGTTGTGATTTTTGCCTGGGGATATACTTTATGTTCAATTAACTTTGCTTTTGCTCCCCAGCAGTCCTTCTGTGTTGGCTTGAATTCAGATTCAACTCAATGCATGTCAGGCATTATCATTTCTGTGAATATACCTACTTGAACAGGCTGTTGTTTATGCCATACTCTTACAGACTTAACAGGCTTCACAAATTAATTTACTCTTTCGCAGGTGTATGTTTTAGAGCAGCAGAAAGTTTTGGTCTTTGAATGTTTTAGATATTTTGCAGCTTTCCTGTCTTCCTGTTACCACATCTCTCTTCTGTCTCTGGATTTTTTTTTTTTTTATGGCAAAAGGTCTCCAGTGAAACTGATTAAAAAGTAGTCCTGGTGTCTTTCCTGCTGCTAGTTGCCTAAACAATAGCAGTAAATATTTCCTGTCATGCCTGCATTAGTGATGTTGAATAAACAGAGTATATTAAACTGGAGATGTCTCCTTAATAAAAAGACAGCTGACTTTATGCTGCTTTTATTTCTCTTCTCTTCCCCAAGACTAGTCTTTTTTTATTTAGAGCAGGGTTTTCTAGACTCACAACATTAATCTTTTCTCTCAGAATCTTCATGCTTAGAATTTTTTTCTTCTGTTTCTCTGTCTGTTTTCTGTTGCAGTTGCCCCACACTCTTACAAGGTGAATTCCTTCACGCAAACGAAACTAGCTTTCCTACATGGCAAAGGTTTACCCATGCGATTAATTTCTCTTGTGTCCTCTGGCTCATACTCAGGCTGCCCATGGAGGTGTCCTGGCAAATAAGGTGAGGGGCAAGCTCAAGACTGTTGTTCTTCACGACGTTAATTCCCTTGTCCTAAGCAGTTCTCACCTTGGGGATGGGGGGTCTGCATCCCACTGGCCTATTGACCTGCATCTTGGTGTTTTGGTCCAGTTTCATAAATCAGAGTATAAATACTGAGCCATGACAAACTTTTGGCTAAGCTAAACATTAATATCTGTGGCCTTAATTCTGCATTTCAGAAAACAGATTTTAGTTCAAGCACAGAATACATATTTCCAAAATAGGGCCAAGAGATCCTTTTAATTTCCTCAAATGACTCTTTAGTATGTAGAGTAGTTTGTTTGTTTTCAATGACCGTGTTCAGCAGCATGAACTACTTCAAATAAAGAAGGGGAAGCAGGATATTGGAAAACCAGTCTTTTCTGCTAGAAGGCTTTACTGTATACAGGGAGATCATACATTTCTGCTGTCCTTTGGTAACATGACAGACTTACTGTGTTGTTTCTATGTGTACTAATAACCACCTTAAATGTGTGATCTGCAGGAGAGCATAACTGCCTGTACCCTGGTGCTGTAAGATGGGCTCAGCAGAGGCTTGACTTTGCCTGCAGATAGTGGTATATAGGGCATACAGTGTTTGAAATACAGGATAGTTGAAATTAGGTTCAGCCCTGCATTAATTGTCCCCCTCCCCACCCCAATACGAAATTTTTGGTGTGTGTAAAGAAGAGTAGCCCTGTTATCTTGTTGGCATTTTAATCAAATTACTGAAAGGATGTATTTTGTTGAAAAAAGAAATATTTACTTTAGGTTTTGGAGGGTATTTGTTTGAGTCACCTGAAGGCAAAAGGTTGTGGAGATTTTTTATCTTGTGAACTGGAAAAAGCTAGCTTTGTGACAATACTCACTCAGTAGCTCCCCAAGTTAATTCTGTACTTAGTCTTTAAAGTATAGGAGAGTTCTCTGAAAATGGTTAATACTGCTGAAACAGTCTTTAAATAGATGATGTCTGGAACATGTTCACTTCTAGGAATTGGTTTTATTCACTTGATTTCAGGGGTATCTGGTTAAAAGCTCCTACCTACATATCTTTCATGCAGCATGTAATTTTTTCCCCATCCCCAGTGGTATAGAAATGTTCAACGGTGCCAAGATTTGCATACATACTTTTTAAAATCCTGATCCTCCCCCAACTCTGTGGAGTGGAAAAATCAGCCTTCTTATTAATTTCTTTGATAGCCTCTGCTCTTATCGGTTCAGCTTTCTTAATTTGCTTGTGGTGTGTGTTTAGCTTTCTGCTGTTGGTTGTTGATAGGAATTTTAATAACAATGTTTTTCTTACTGCCTCTTCCCCCCCCATTTTCTGTCTCCTTTTTTTTGCGCTGCAGATGTCTTTAAACCTCTGCCATCACTGCTGCATAATGGTATTATATTCAAACATTATTTCACAGCTTGCCTTGCAGTGATGAAAATGACCTTATGAAGTGCAAGGCGATAGTGGGGGAGGGAATAGACCTGCTGTCGTTAGTCTGAACCAGGACACTCTGGGTGATATGTTTACTTCTGTGTTTTTGGGTCCCTAGGGATCCTTACCTAAAGTCAGAATAATCTCATGTTCTTTAACAGACAGCTCCAATTCAGCTGTAAATGTATTCAGGTTAAGGGAGTTAGTGTTGATAATGGTATGCTGCTCAGGGGTTAGAAAAGCACTGAAAGTGAAGGAGCTAGACTGATATCTCTATATTTGCACAAAACATTTTGTTAATAAAGAGCATTCCAAGCCAGTCTTTGGTAAAATGCCTCATGTTGCCCTACTCTTGTGAAAAATAAAAGCAGATACAAGTTTACCTGTGTGAGTTAAACAAAACAGTAGACAAACGTGCATCTTCATTTGTAGCTGAGATAAGTGGTTAAAGCTGCCTGTTCTGTTCAAACTGCAAGTGTACAAAAGCATACACTTATTCATTGCTATGCTACTGTTTGTGCTCGCTGCTTCATCTTCATCTAGGATTTCTACAGATAAATTTTGAGAAGCCTGGATGGAAGTGACTTGAAGCTTGTCAAGCTCTTGGTGTATCCAGCTATTTGCTTCCACAGATGTGGAACTCTCAGCAGTATTTATACGTACATGCACCTTCCGGATGAATTGTCCAAAAAGTTTCCAGTTTTTCAGGAGAACAGCTGTTTGAATCCTAGCATCTAAAGTAGCTGATGAGCCTGCCTGATATATAAACCCAGTTTTAGCTTGGATTTCCTGAAAATTACTGCTTTATGTGCTAACAATATTTAAAAAAAACACTTTGTTTCTTTTAAGAGCTGAGAAGGATTGTAAGTAAAAACATATTTCTCAATAGATTTCTCATGCACTTGGCACTTCATTGACTGTGCCTTATTAGAGACATGACTATATAGGTAAATTAACTTACAGGAAGTTTTGTGTAGACCTGTGGGTGCTCTTTATTCAGACTCACTAGAAAGAGGACAGACTCAGAGTAATATAGCTGGGTAGCAAGATCTGCACCTTAAGGTATTAATGCATGGGCTTTGTGCATATCACAAGTTGCCCTGGCTTCCCAAATTACCTTGCATCAGCCGAAAAATAGTAGCTGTCCTCAGGCATTTCAGGTGAACATGGAGTTGTGTTGTTTAGCTCAGGCTCACTGGGGCAGAGGTAGCTTGTGTTATCTTGTATTTGCTGAGACATATACAAATAGCTGACAAAGCTGATCTGATGCTTATCTGGTGGCTTGATCATGTGTCTGCGTCTTTATTTTTTTTAAGTGGTAGCAGGTTCCTTGGGCATGTCAACGTCCATCTCAGTAACACTCAACCACAGTAACTAGGTTTGAGTTGCCTGGTATCTGATTCCGTGGCAGCTGATTCACAGTAGGCAGAGGGGATGTCAGCATCGGTATCTGAAACTTCCTGTCTCTTAGCAAAAGCGAGGATGTGGGGAGTGCACTCTGAAAGGAGAGATCTGTAGTGTTGAGGTCTTGTTAAATGAGGTCAAACTTGCAGTTCACTTGGCCTGCCTTTTATTAGAGTTAGGTTCAGCTGGGAGAAGAAATACAGTGAACATAAGCTGAAAGCTCAGGCTGAATTTCTGGCTTCCTGCAGAATGTTTCAGCACAGCAGAATTTGTATTCTACATGTAACGAGTGCATATTGACTGGTTAAATAGGCCTCTTGAAATGTGTGTTTGCTTTCTGTCCCATCTCATAATTGTGTGGAATTACAATTGCATAAGCAGAACACAGCACGGGAAGGAAGTCTTTTGTTCAAGCACAAAAATGTGGCACTCACGCTTTGCTTTTGGGGTCCTGCATTGTGAAGCCTGATGAGATCAAGGAGAGCTTTTTTGGAGGCAGATGTTCTAACAGGCTTCCAGCAGGCTAGGAGCAGCACTAGAGAGGAAGTCTGCTCAGTCAGAGCTCAGTTTCGTTGGGGACTGCTGTGGTTGTTCAGCTGCTGCATTTGCCTTTATCAATACTGACTGCTACCAAGCAGTAATGTTTTAAGGGCTGTAACCTTAGCTTGTAGGCAGCTCGTGAACTACAGCGTGATATTCAGGTTACCTTTGCATTAGTGGCTGGCACTGACCTTTCCTAGCCCTGAGCATTCATTTGTATCAGTTGAAAGGTTGGCCATCCTGACTTGTGTCTGTCTGCTGCAAGATTTGCTTTTGGGCTTCTTGTTTCGTTTTAGTGATGTGTGGGGGTGGGGGGGCTTGTTTGTCTTGTTGGTAATTATAATTTAGGATTGACTTGTTTCTAAAGCATAAGCAGATTGAGTCAGGGTTGGCAGAGGAAACTGCTTGCCCTCCAGGATTATAATTCTATCCCTTATCTCTTGCAAGCGTGGCTGAGACAACCACAAAGCTGAGTCATGCCAGCAACCACCAAGAGGCAGAAATAGCAAAGATCAGTGCTGCAGCCACAGAATGCCACTGGGGTGCTCAGTGGCTTTGAAATAGGTGATGGCATTTGAGCCTCTTAGTGCATTCTTGGGGACTGCAAAATGGACGAGTGTGTCTCTTGTGTTCCTGTTCAATAGGTATGAAGGGAAGAACAGTCTGAAGAACTCAGACTGGGCATCTGCCTGGTCCTTTAGACTGTGGACACTACCAGTATTATAAATGTTAAAAGCAGAATTCTGAAACTAGCCACAATTAAGAAAACTGTTATGGTTTTACTGTCCTTCTTGCTTGTCTTTTGTACAATAGAGACACATATTAATGCAAATTATGCTAACTTTGTCTTTCCCCAATATTTTTTGTAGGATTAGTAGGATACTGAAGGCAAAACTAAAGGGATGGGACCTTTTGATGTTAATTTATCACTTTGCACAGGGAAATGGTGGTAGTTTTGTATATTTGAAAATCAGCTCTGGACTTTGTTCCTGAAGGCAACCTACCTACCAAATCATTTGCTGCTATCATTACTGGGTTTCTGAGAGTAAGAAACAAATGCTGATGCAAGCTTGGGAAGGATTTAAGCTGTAATAAAGCTCAGAATGCTATAAAGGTTCTTCGTAATACTGTCCTTAACCTGATATCTCTGTCTTTCTTAGCAGTGAAGGAGAATGTCTCTGACAATGATCTCTATGGGAGACTTTTTATAAACAGAGTTTTCCACATCACTGCAGACAAGATGTTTGAAATCCTTTTCACCAATTCTCACTTCATGCAGAGGTTTCTTAATTCCAGGAGTATAGTAGGTAATAAACTCTTCTTCCTTCTGTTTGTTACAAGCTACCCTGAAAATTTTTACCTCTGAGAATTGCTAAATAGGGCTAAGTTGAATTTTAAGTTTCTCCTTGCATTAAAAGAATTTTTAAGCTTTAAAGTTTCACTATGAGAGAGGATGTTTAAAGCTAAACTGTTGTTTCCTTAGATATGTACATTTTGGAATAAAAGCCTCGTTTCAGTGCACCACAAACCTGCACCTTAGTGCCTGAATTTTGAGTAGGTTATTAAGTTGATGCATTCTGTGGGGTATTTCTGATTACACTGTGTCCCAGAAGTAGTGAAATTTCTACGGCTGGCACACAGGCAAAAATCATTGCATCCTCCTAAACGATACTCACAGGCTTTAATTTTCTGGCTGAGTAAATTTTATTCACTGAGACCGTGAGAACAGAAAATTAAGTCAAAAAGGGTAATATTTATTCAGTGTCAGCTTGGAAGGCACAGTGGCAAAAGCTTTTGATAATACTAAGTAAATCTATTCAACTTTCAGCAAATGGGAAATGACATATTTTCATTTAATTGCTTATTCTTTCCTCCACCCTCGAATCTCCTTCAGTAGATTCACGTTCAGCTATTCAGAGCCTCACCTTTGTTCATTAGCACACTACAGTTTTCCCTTCCCTGGAAAAACCCCACAACTATTTGGAATCGGTTTTCTGTCTCTCCCCCTGTTGCTGTTCTCAAACTGTTAAGACACAGTAGGGCAGAGATAACGCCCTTCAGGTAACTTTTATGTGAGATATTGCATCACTTCTCATCTAGATGCTGTATCAACCCCTTGGAATAGAGACTCCAATGGCAATCAGTTGAGGACTTTGACGTACACTGTGACGATTAACAATCCACTTTGTGGGAAGTTCACAACTGCAACTGAAAAGCAGGTACTGCTTGCATGTGTGTGTCTGTCTGGTGCCCTTTAAAGCAAGGGAGAGAGGTCAGCTCTCTGGTCTGTCAGAGTTCTGACTGGGGATTAAAGTTCAGTGAACTGAATGTGGGTCTTCAGTTTAAACAGAGCACCTCTAAGGGTGGCTTGCTGTCTCTCTCACCATTACTGAGCCAATGCTTATTAAATGAGAGAGGCTTTCTACCTTTACAGATGGCTGTAAGCTCCCACAAAACTTGTGGGGAAAAGTATTAACATCTCTTAGGAATTGGGGGGTGAAAAGGTGCAATTAAAGGCTTTCAATGCCCACTTCTGGGCTCCCCAGTATGAGATGTGAAGAGCCTAACAAAGGGCCACTTTGATGGTGATGAAGGGACTGGAGCATCTCATGTGAGAAATGGCTTAGAGCTGGGAATGTTCAGCCTGGAGAAGAGAAGGCTTGGGGGCATATTAAAATTTATAGAAGCATCTGAAGGGAGGGTGCAAAAAATGCTGAGTCAGGCCTTCACCATCAAAGTCCACAGATTTCAGTGATGCCCAGTGACAGGACCAGAGGTGATGAGCACAAACTGAAACACAGATGATTCCTTCGGAACATCAGGAAACACTTTTTCACTGTGAGGATGACTGAGCAGCAGAACAGGTTGTCCATAGAGGTTGTGGTACCTCCTTCCTTGGAGGTATTGGAAAACCACCTGGGCATGGTCCTGGGCAACCAGCTCTAGATAGTCCTGTTTGAGTAGAGTTCTTGGACAAGACGAGCACCAGAGGCGCCTTCCAATCTCAACCCTTTTGTAATTCTGCTTTGGGAAAGGTTTCAAAGAAGAGCTATGGTCATGAGGCAGTGGCTAGCCTTGCATCTGGTACTTGAAGTGGCAGTGGGGAAGTCCTGCTGCTGCCAGTGTTGGCTCTAGCAGGAGGCATCTTCTCTTTTCCCAGCCCTCCTATACTTGACATTCTTAACTGGTTTTTGTAGGGGTTCTTCAGGCTTTCTCTCTCCTTGAGTTCACTTGGAGTTGGTTTATCCAGCCTAAGGAAGTCAAGCTGAAAGGGGGTGGAGGTAATTTGTGTACCGTGAAGATACCTTCTTATTTTTATTTTTTTATGATAGATCCTGCATAAGCAGAGCCAGAAAGGTCAGTCTTACCAGGTGGATGCAGAGGTCCTGACCCATGACGTCCCCTACCATGATTATTTCTACACTGTGAACAGATACTGCATCAGCCGCACATCCAGTCACAAGTGCCGGTTACGGTGAGCCTGGGCGTGGTGCACGGGGGAAGGGCAGAAGCCAAGGCAGGGATGTTCTGAGCTGATGATTAGTGAAAGATCTGCCAGCAGCATAGAGAATGCTGGGTTCTCTTCTGGAAAATAAGCTTGGTTTATTTCTTGTCACATGTATGCTGTGCTTGGATCTCATTAATGCAGTGAGAAATGAACTGAGATGTTGACTCTGAGGTACAGAACTCATCTGCAGTACTGATTTGGGTCCTGACCAGCCTCGTGTTTTCAAGTGCAGTTGTGTGAGTGGGCTAAGTTAGAAAGAATTGAGATGTTTTATTACAAGGTTTCCCAGATGTCCTTGCTAAGGGCTTGCAGAGGAGATTGGTTTCACAGGAATGTGCAGGGAAGATAGAATGTACTAAATTTTGCAAGGAAGGTACTCAAGTGAACTCTGCCTAGATATGGAAGTTCCTCACCCATTTGTTGAAAACATTGGAAGTGGTGCTGTCTTTAGTAAGAGCTTTTATCTCAAACTTAATCAGTACTCAGGAAAGGTTAGCAAGCCTGGATTCTATTTTGGCTTATCTCAGGCTATAAAACTACTGAAAACTCCCTCTCTACTGGGAGGAGAAGGGAAGAAAGGTCCTTGAAAGACGGCTTTGGATTTTTTGGGGTGAATCACTGTTCTTCTTTGAGACCTAGACTTGTTTTTTCTGAGACACACAACAACCCTAGGGTAAGAGTAGAAACCTGGGTATTAACATGGTGCACAGAGCATGCACATATACAACAGAAGGCACAGCCGGCCTTGTTAAACTGTGCTTAAAATTGCTCAGAAACTCTGTTTGAAAGGAGTTTTGTTAGACTAGAAACACAGGGGACTTACATTGATTTGGAAGATTACTTAAAAAGTTAAAAAAAGTATATTCTAGGATGGTCAGTGTCCTTGACTGAAATCACAGGCTGTCCTTTTGTCCTTTATAAAGAGCTTTGGGATCCACTGAGTTGCTAGAAGTATTTCTCTGAAGGATTCTAGTCTAATTCATTTTTATTCTGGAAGCATCATTGATTAGCTTGACCTGAGGAATGCAAGGTAGAAATGTCATTTTCCCCTCTGTCATGCTCACAGAAAAACAGATTTTAATTTCTGTCTACTGAGGGTAGGATGTGAGCACTTGATGTATGAGTAGTGATAAAGAATTTCACCTTCTGCTATTGTAGTGCCCATGTAATACGTCATCTGTACATATACGAAGTAAAAATCCCGACTTTATTGCCTGCAAGCCTGAATCCTATTTTCAATGTGTGTTAAAATGAGAACACTTCAGAGGAACCTTCTAGTCTTTTTCTAGTCTCCCTAGTCTTCCTAGAAGACTAGTCTCATTTCTAGTCTTCTAGGAAGACTGGAAATTGTCTTCTAGTCTGAGTCTGAAGGAAAACATTCCAAAATGTTTCCCATAATTTGGACATTCAGATTTTGAGGCTTTAGCTAGAGATGTTGTCTTTGCTACTGTCTGTCTCTTGCCCTTCTTCAAGTGCTGCCCAGCTGGAGAGTGACGGCAGTTCCAGTTGGTATTTCAGATTTTAGACATAAGCTGGAGGCCTGCTTCTGATAAGAGATTTCTGCTATCACGGTGCCGCCTAGAAGAGCACTCTTTCATTATTGCATTCTGTTTGCTAGAGTTTCTGCAGAAGTGAAGTACAAAAAACAGCCCTGGGGCCTTGTCAAGTCTGTAATCGAGAAGAATACCTGGGGAGGAATACAGGAAAACTTCAAACAACTTGGTGAGATATTTTCTTCTTTGTTCTGGAGTAAGGAGACTACTTTTGCTATGTATGTTTTAGTGTCTGTCAAACCTGGCTCCTTGAAGAACGGCTTGGAAAAAAGGCAACACCTAAGCAGTCTTGAAGATAGAACTTCCTGTCATCAAAGTATCTGCTAGGTCCAGGGTATGAAAGAAGCCTTGTGGCTAACAAGGGGCTCTTGTATACCTGGTCATAATTGCTTTCAGAAGGAAACATGAGGAGCATCAGGAAAGCTATTATTCTCAACTGCATGTGCTTATCTCTAAGAATTTCCTTGACTGTGCATTTGAGAAGAGAACCAGTGGCACTTGGCAGGCTCCATGAGTGTCTGTTCACAGCCTGGCCAGCCCTGGCTGTAGGCTCACAGTCTAACACAATTCCTAGTCTCAGTCTAACAGCGTCTTGCAGTGCTTTTCCAACTGCTGTCTGGCATAGCATTGAACAATCCTGCCTGGGCTGAGTGTGCACCACCTCTGCAGAGTGTTTTAAGTGCCCTCTAGCAAATAGAACAGGGGTGCAGGTCATGGTGTACTTTGCCAATTACCTGCTTTAAGTTCATGTACTGGAAGATGTGCTTGTTCCTCTCACTGCTACCTTGCATATCTCACAGTTTGTCTTCAGTGCTAGGCTTTTCAGCTTTCCAACTTTCTTTTTTGACGGTTCAGTAACCTTACTTTTTCTACTGCAGAATCAGATCTCCTAATGGAGGAATATGCAATTAATCAGTCCATAGAAGACTCCGGCAAATTACTTGCTCTGAGACGAAGGCGACGCACTTTACACCGGGGTTTGGCAGAATCCCTTCCCAAACGCTCTTCCCAACATTCCTCTGGTGACATGGGAGTAGAGTCCCAGGGCAGCTTAATAGGTAGGAATTTTTATGTTGAGTGTTTTTCAAAAAGTGTGTTCAAGAAAGCATAACTCCTAAAATAGTGCAAGAGTAGCACTTGCGTATATATTACTCTTGTCTTGATGTAATTGCTGTGATAGCAAATGCTTTAATAAGTTCAAGCTTCTTCAAGCTTGCATAAAGTAGATTTGGAGCATGCATGGTCACTTTTATCATGAGTATCTCATGAAATCGAGCTTAATATCAGTTTTAAACCAAACAAAAATCAACCAAAATCTAAAATGCTGTTCTGTATCTGCAAAGGATTGAAAGTGAGATTGGTTCAGGGAAAAAAAAATTAACTTGATTCTTGTGAAGTTTCTGAAAAATTGGTTTTTTTCTTCAAATAACTGCATACACAAGTCATGAGTTGATTAAACTTTGCCACTTGCCTCTTGGTCCTGTCATTTCAGTTTTGGTTATTAATTTCTAATGTTAAGAAGTCTGTTTCCCATATGCTTCTGTAATTTCTGGGTCACTGAAGCATTTCTTGCAGTTCCACTGCCCTTAGGCACGACAGACGTGGCCAACAACATATACAATATTTCCTCCACCTAGAGAGATGAGGAACATCTGTGCACTAGCTTGTACTAGGGAGTGGTAGATTTCATGACAGAAACTGAATTGTAAACAGTGAAGTAGGAGCAAGTGCACTTCCCTAAAGGGGGAGACAACACTGAGTACCGCCCTGAGAGAATATTTGGATCAGGAGCATGTGTAAAGGACTCTTTACCTATCTGAAGTTGCTTCCTAATTACTTAATTTTGCTACTGCTGCTTCACCTTTTCAGATGAGTGTCTCTCAGTGTGCACTACAACTTTTATGTATGTCCTTTGTCCAGGGCAGGATGTGCAAAACTGGAATTATAGTTAAAGATTCAGCCTGCCCACAGTGATAGGTGATGAATGCTCAGTTTGGAGAGAACATGCACACTCTGTTCCCTCAGTAGTATCTGATCCCTGTTGCCTGATGAATAGCAGATGGCCTCTGGAAAGGCTGTTTTCAGGACAATAGATAAACCAAGCCAGTAAGGATGGGACAAGTCACAGGAAAATGTGACTGGCACTGGTTGTCAGAAAGAAGAATGTGAGCAGAACAAGCAGGAGAGAGCCACTTTGCAGCCTGTCTCTGCTGTGTGTGACTAGCAGCACATGTGCTGAATGCATGTTAGGAATGGATGGACTGCAGCCTTCTCAGGCTGTTCAGGTTTAATGTGACCATGCCCCAGCACACTCTTCTCCTCAGCACAGTGGGGTAGGGGGAATTCTGATGGAAGAGCCTGACTGTTCAGCCAACTTCTTGGAGATGACTGCAAAAATGCCTTGGTGAATGGTGGAGGTGATCCTGTGCACCTACATGACCTGTTACTTTTTTACATCAGAAGCTCTTGAGCTATTCTGTGTGAAGTGCTGGGCACTGACATATATCTTATCTGCAGACATCCTTTAGCAATGTTCCTCAGTTCTTTTTAACCTCCTTCTCTTCCATGCCCTATAGGAAGGAAAAGAGATGCAGTAAGTAGGACCACCACCATCATTGTAGTAATGAGTGTCTTGTAAGTACTCACTTGCATTAAAATGTTGCTTGACTTCAAGCTCATCTTGATCTTTATCTGTATTTGTTCCTTATTTGCATGTTAACATTGCATGTAGCATGATAAATCTTAACCTAATTTGAGTGGAACATATGGGTATAAAAGGGGAATGAATTGACTTGGAAATGACATGCAGAATGAAAATGCTGACTTGCCAAACTAGCCTACCTTACAGGTTTTCTTAGGTCTGATCCTATTTTAAAAAGTCTAGAATTTACTAAGTCCTAATTTTAAAATTTTCAAGAAGAGATAACTGTTGTTATTTCTATTTGCTAGTACCCAGCTTAATGGTAACTGCTAAGAATTGTTCAGATAGATATTAATTTCCAGTATATTGCTGCCCCACACCTTTTTTCTCGCAGGATTCTGGGAGGATTCTTTTTCCTTAGCTGTCTTTAGCCATGATCTTGTGCTTGTAGCATTGCAGCTGAAATTGTTACAAAACCTGATTTTTGTTCTCTTCTCTCTACAGTTTGCTGCTCTTGGTCTTGCTGAATATAACACTGTTCCTCAAACTGTCAAAGATAGAGCATGCAGCTCAGTCCCTCTATCATGTCCAGCTTCAGGAGGAAAGCTCTTTGAAGTAAGTTGAATTCGCAATCTTTGCTTGCTTTCGTCTTCAGCTATGTGAAAATCTGATCTAAAGAAATAAATTATAAATAATGAAATTCAGTGGCAAGTTTTCAGAAGTGGCTGGGGCTTGCTGTACTTCTGTGCTCTATGCTGAAATCTAGTGACATGTCTGACTGCATCTTGCAGTAATACATTTCTCCTTTGACAAGCTGTTTTGGGAGAAATGTTAACCTTAGTTTGCATTTATCAGCCTGCTGTGACTCATCTTCTGTGAATATCATAGTGCTGATCACAGAACCAAAGTGTTCATCCTGTGTGAACCAGCATGTTCTCAAATGGAATGTTAAAGATTCATTTAGCTTTTTAGCTTCTTTCTGGGAGTCGCCTGCTAAATCTCTTCTCCTTCAAAAAATTCCATGTTACGTGCCTTTTGTACTCAGATACAGAAAGATGGAACTTTCCCTTGAATACAGTATCAACAAAAAAGTTAAAAACCATATCCTGATGCTGAGACTGGAAGGGGTGTAGGGATCTCCCATAGCGACCATCTCAGAACTAGTTAGAGCAACTTTGTTCATAAGAAGTATCTTGCTCCCTGAAGTATGGGACATTACTGTGGACCTTATATCGTAAATGTAATGTCAGCACACTTCTTTTCCTGGTGGCTGTTGTCTGCAAAGGTCTGAGGTACTAGCTTCAAGAAAACAGGGGTTGAAATTCAACTTCAGGCAGCTTTTTATGTGGCTTTTGTAAGAGGATGTTTTGAGCAATGGTGGCAGAGAACTGTTGCTTTTTAAAAGGCATCGAGGTGCTTGTTTCATGTTTCTGATGTAATCTCAATCTTTTTCAGCATATCCCCAGAAATGGTATCAAAAGAGGAGATTCCTCAATATGATAAGGAACAGGTTAAACATGTGAAGGGAGTTTTAAGAGACTCAATTGAAATGCTTGAGCAGGTAGGTCTGACACTCTTTCCTGGTGATGTTCTTGTTTCTCAGCAACTCAAGTTTTTTCCCTTGTGTTACCATAGCTTTTGTTTGATGTGGTCTGGTGCTAGATACAGTTTTCCTGATCTGTTTTGCCCTAGGCAGTACTTATGTTTTGGGTTGGTTTGGTTTTGAATTTGTTTCTTGGAGGGTGTTTTTTGGGGTTTGTTGGTTTGTTTGTTCGTTTGTTTTGGGGTTGGATTTTTTTTTGGTTTTGGTTTTTTTTTGGGAGGGAGGGTTTGTTGTTGTTGGGTTTTTTTTGTTTGGGGGTTTTTTGGTTTGGGTTTTTTTGGTGGTTTTTTCTTCTGGTTGGTTGGTTTTTGGGTGGGTTTTTTTGTTTGTGTTTTTGTTTGGTTTGGGTTTTTTTATTTGACTAAGATGTAAGTATCCATGTCAATTTTCTTAAACTTGTCAAGTGCTTAAGAGATGTGTTGATGCAGTTCTGAATCATGACAAAGACTGGAGTATTTCAAAACAGATTCCCTTTTCTAAGAAGACTCATATTAAGATGTGTTAAGTGGTTTTCTGTCTTATTATGGGGTTTCTTCATTCAGGTTTATCTTGGCTTTTCTCCCCGTTACTCTTCTAGATATTGGCAAGGGCTTCACTTAGCATTGGTATCAAGGGGCCACCTAATCTCCAGTGAAAAATAAATAAATTCTGCAGACTCATATGTTTCTGAGAGGCTCCATAGAAGTTAATCCTCCTTCATAGTAACTTAAAATTTCAGGCTCTTGTATACTACAGATACAAAAAAAAATTTTTTTGAATACTGTTGTGTCTCTGATCCTGAAGTCCATGACTGTTAAAGCCCTAAAATCCCTAGGCTGAAATTTCAGCTCAGTAACTGAAGGACAGTAAATTGATGCTTTAGTTTTTACTTACCGCTCATGAATGTTCTGATTTTAACTTCTTTTATTAAATCTTACAATGCGATGGAATAAATTATTAGTTTAGGAAAGCTGAAGGGGGAGTTCACATGTACCTTTTTCCATCATTTGCTCTTTGTTCTTCCATGCACTAAAGGAGGTTAGAAAAAGAAGCCATTTTTTATACTCCTTGTTTGGAGGTGTCTCTGCACACACAACTGCTATTAATCTATTAATTAACTACTTTGATCAAGACTTGAAAAAGCCTGAGTGCTGGAAGTTTCACTTCAGAGACAAATTTTTCTGGTTTCCATGCCCTTTTTATTTTCTCTGCTTACTGTCCAAACAATTCCTAATTCTGAAGTGTTAAGTGCTTTTTGAACACACAGTGTAAAAAAGAAAAGTGAGAATTTAGCCACCTTTTTCGTCCAGAATAACACTTTTTGTCTGGAAGTCCTGACACATCTTAGTGCTTGCTACCTTGCGTTTTCTGAGGGTTGTCAATAATCTAAACACGTTTTTGCACCAAAATGCACTATGAGGGCCAGGTTTTAAAAGAAAATTCATGTCGTGCTGCCATGTTCCTTGGACTATTTGCACTGAACATTATCTATGACTAAAAATGAGTGGGGTGGTTTATCTGTGCTGTTGTCTGGTGAGGTGTTAAGACTTTATCATCCTGGACTGTTAGTATTTATAAACTCTACAGAGTGTAGCTGTTCGGAGAGCACAGTAAGCCAACTGTTTATGGAAACAGGGAGGAGGAAATCACATGAAATCTTTAAAAGAAAAGGAGGAGGGAGACTTTATTTTCCTGATATCACTCACCCATGCAGGAGACTGACTTAAGTAATTGGTGGGGGGGGATGATTGTGTCTTCACAGCTGAAGATTTCCCTTTCCATGCTCCAAAGAAGCTTTGACCACTTGAACAGGACACAGAGCGGCAAGACTGAGAGTTAATAGCCACATCAGCTTTTCATTCAAGACGTCTGAAGAACATGTGTGTGTGAGGACTTGTGGGGTAGGGATTGTAACTGTCTCCTCTGGACTCTTTACTGTTTAGCTCAAAAGCTGCACAGAATAAAGATTTGTGGAAGAAGTAAGTCGAGTTCTGCATTGCCATAGCTTGGCAGTCTTGTCTCTCCTGCCAGCCCTCTGCCCTGGGGAGTCTCACTTCCAAACAGTGCAGAGCTCTTGGATCCATCCCATGGTGAGTGAACGAGGGCAGTTGTACTGCTGGTGAACGGATCTGAACATTTCAGAGGGTGAAAAACACCCTCAGCAGAGAGCTGGGCTTGTCTCTATGAAATCGCACCTTTTTATGTCAATGTACAAAATGACCATCAGTGAAGAGCGTTTTGGAGAAAAAACAACGTTTGTGGATTCACAGCCACAGGATCTTCATAGGCTTTTTTTAGCAATGGGGACCTTGTGAAACAAGTCACCATCTTAAGATGAATATGCCTAAGATTAATTAACAGGAAAAGGTTTGATATCTCTTGCATACTGCAAGCTTTGGCAGGCTGCCTTCTGCCATATGTTTCTAGCTCTCCCAGAAAAATTTCAGCCCTCGGTGTTTTCCCTCCATCAAGGGCTGTGCTTCAGCGCTTCAGCGTGGTGTGCCCACTGATGATGAAACACCTTTTCATGCGCTTCAAGCGTTTTCTAAGCAGACTGAGGGAAAGAAGATGAATATAGGAGGAAAAAAAATCCCAAGAAAATGGAAGGGCCCCCTCCTTCGTGGCTGGGCCGTGGTTGGAGGGCAGCGCCGGCTGGGGCGGTGCTCAGCCCGTCAGGCAGTGGTGCAAACACAGGGTGTGGGGTAGGGAGGGGGTGCAGGGTCGGGTTAAAGGTGTGCGGTGGGAAACTTTTCCCGGCCGCGTGTGCATCCCCGGGGAGCAGCGGGGTGGGTGGGAGGCCCGGGCCCCGCGGCGCCGCCCCCCGCAGCCGCCACCTGTTGCGCTGCCCCTTTAAGGCAGGTGCCCCCGCGTGACGGAGGCCCCGCCCCCCGCGCGGCCATTGGCGCGCGCCGCCGTCAGGTGGACGGTCCGGGCGGGGGCGCCGCCCCCCGCACACCTCGGGGCGCGCGCGGCCAATGGCGGGCGNGCGGGCGGCGGCGATGGAGGAGCCGCTCTGCTGCTGCGAGTACGTGGACCGGCGCGGCCGGCGCAACCACCTGGTGGCGTGCTGTTGTGACTGCGAGGAGCTGGACGACGGCTGCGACAGGTATCGGTGCTGCGACCCCCGCCGCCCCGGGGGGCCGCCTGACTGCGGGGACACCCTTGTGGCGTCCCCGTCCTTGTGGCGCTGCCGCTCCTGAGGGCAGGGGAACCGCGCCCCGCTTCCCGGGAAACTTGTCGGGAGAGAGGGAAAGGGGAGGCGGCGGGAGCGGGACGGGGCAGGGGCAGGGCAGGGCGGCGGGAGCACGGCTGCCCCGGTGCCAGCCGGCGCTGTGCTCCCCCGGTTACAGGTGGCTGACGTGCAAATCCCTGCCCCCGGGAGCGCTGGAGAGGATCGCCGACACCATCGCGGACCGGCTGCGGGTCCCGTGGTTCTCGGGGGCCGTGAAGATCAACGTGAGCCTCGTGCCGCCGCTCGTCCTGCTGCCCGTGTTCCTCCACGTAGCCGCCCTGCACTTCCTGCTGGGGCTCATCATCCTGACATCCCTGCCCGTCGTGGTGCTGTGGTATTACTACCTCACCCACCGGAGGAAGGAACGGACTCTCTTCTTTTTGAGCCTGGGGCTCTTCTCCTTGGGATATATGTACTATGTGTTTCTCCAGGAGGTGGTTCCCCGGGGCCACGTGGAATATTCCGAAGTGGTCGCTCTCACGTGCGGGTTAATTCTTATGCTTGCAGCCCTGTCTCGAGCCAAGAAGGACCCTGGCTACCTTCCCATCCCAGCAGGCAACGAGAAGTCATCTCACCAGGGTTTGCCCAATAAGAGTGTTCGAGGGAGCTCCAGTGGGCTCCATGGCATCTCAGGTGCTGCCAGCAGTCGTGCTGTGAATGGAGAGGCTAAAGGTTATTGCAGGATGTCAGCTGAGCAGCCAGAAGGTGTGAAAAAGGACTGGTGCACTAAATGCCAACTGGTCAGGCCAGCCCGAGCAGGGCACTGCCGGCTTTGTGGCAGGTGTGTGAGGAGACTGGACCATCACTGTGTCTGGTAGGTTTTGCACTGCTGAGGCTCCTTGTGTTCTCTCTCTCTCTAAGTTCCCTCCTTTTTTAAGCTAGTTTCTTTTTTTACAAATAGAGTTGCTTTTGCTACGTGCAAGACCTTATGACACTTTAAATACAAAAACCTTTGTATTTACCGTTTAAAAGAACAGTTAGAATACCTGTTTATTCTTAGTGGGTTGACCTGAGAGGTGAAAGCTTCTACAGCATACTTCAGAACTGCCTTTACTTCTCTCCTGGTTTTCATCAGTTTGGTGGGTTATTTTTGGTGTGGGTTTTCTTGGATTTGTTTTTTTTTTTCTTTAGACTTGGCCTGTGGAGCACTAGCAATCCTGCAGTTAAGTTGCTTTAGTGCTCTCCTGGGGCAAGGGAGCCCAAAGCTGCCTTGGTGTGCATGTAGTGCTGGAACCAGGGAGCAGTAGGGTGTGATGTGTCTCAGCAAAGGATACTGCACTTGCTAAAAAATTGAGGCAAACAGTCTGCTGCTGTTACCTTAATGGTCTATTATCTTGTGTTTGTAACTTTCCTATATAAAGTTAGAAAGCTTCTTTGAGCATGTTTCAAAGTTCTTAGCCCGTGTCAAATAGAAGCACCTTGGAAATCAGGTTTTCTGACAGCTGGGGGAGGGAGAAGAAATAGAAGACAGTTTCTTTTCTTTTTTAAAGTAAGTAATCTCTTCTTTCCTTTTGGAGGATTAACAGCTGTGTAGGGGAGCACAACCATCAAGCTTTCATCCTTGCACTCTCCTTCTTCATGCTCACTGCTGTGTATGGGATTACCTTGACCCTACACACCATCTGTAGGGGCCGAACTCCGTTTGTGGCATTGTTCTACTGCCCCGGGGCCTATTCTGACTACAGGTGAGATGTCTGTTTGGGAGAGAGCTGGGGTAGGAGCAGGCTTGCTCAGGCAGCTTAGCTCCCGCTCCTTGTTCTGCTGGCTGTCAAACCTGAGCACAAAGTGCTCCCTAAAAAACTCTGGAAAGCAAAGACACGTCTCTGCTTTTGCCAAGGTGGGCAGCCTGAGGCTTGAAGAGAGCTTGCCGTTTATTTGGAAAATGTTGAAGGAGCTGGGATTTGAAGTATTTATTGTGTTATATATAGATATTCTTTTAAATATGTTTACCCCCAGATGCGGATAACAGTCTGACATCCTGGAATCCACATGCGCTCTCTCCCTCTCATTCCACACTATTTATCTAGTGACTGTCCTCCAAGTTACCTGCCGAGAACATGCCCTGTCTGGCAGGGAGGATGGTGGGAGCTGTTGGACATGAGTTCAGAGATCAGCACTACCACAGGTGGGCAGAGTACTGCTAGTACACAAGTGACCCTTCCTCTGCTCCATCTCACAACCTGTGGAGTGTGAGCATCCTGGGGTCCTCAAATAAGGCCTGAGCACCTTTATGAAAGGAAGAGTAAAGAGCTAGGTTGTGTGACAGCAATGTGCAAGAGTAGCTCTGGTAGCAGTAAAAGCTCTCATTAAGTAACCCCTGAAGCTTTAATTTTGAGAAAGCCTTTAAGGATTATCTGATGAAAGCAGCAAAGTGAGATCACTGTGGCAGATGTAGACAGGGATTTGAAAGGATAGTGATTACCAGGGAAAGTCACTTTAAAGCAGCTGCTCCAGTACTAAATGGCTTCCTTCCCATCTTTTTCCCTGCTGCCAGCTCTGCTCTGTCGTTCACCTGTGTATGGTACTGTGCCATTGTAACAGCTGGCATGGGATACATCCTCCTTATCCAGCTGTTGAACATCAGCTACAACGTGACTGAGAGGGAAGCTCGGCTGGCTCTGCGGGACAACACCGGGCGCAGACTGCTGGGCGGGTTAGTGATAGACACTGGCCAGTATAACCGGGGACTCCTGTGCAACTGGGGCCACTTCCTGAGCCTGGGGTCTTCTCCTCCACAGCGCTCTGCCGAGGACATCGTGTGACATCCCTCTTTCTGCAGATGGTGTTGTGTCGTGGTTCACTGACTTTGTTTAGCAGGGGAGCAGCCCCTCCCTCCAGGACTCCTTCCTCACACAACCTTCCCTCGCAGTCGGTGTGTGGGCAGCCTGTTCACTCACCGACAACACCAGAGGTTTTCCCAGGTGGAATGGTTCTTCACGTGCTGTCAGCCAGCAATAGGATGCAGAAAGCAGTAAGCCATATGTTCAGATGGGGAGAGGAGGAGCCTGCTGCCTTTTTCCACTGGGAAGCAGCAAGAAGAGCACAAGGTTTTGAGAACTTAAGTTTTCATTAGATGTGAATGCTGGCATCAGGAGGAACCTGCTCCTGGGCTTCAGAGAGTGCACTGGTTCCTGCAAAGGTTAAAGAATCCCTGGCTCGTACCTATGTGTGGCATTTTGGAGATGTCAGAAGAGTGAACTTTGGATACAGATAACAGATGGACCCCTGCAGAAACCAGGCTCTTTGGCTAAAAGAGACTGTCTAGACAGTCACGGAGTAGCACTCTCCTCTCTGGTGCATTTATTTATTTTTACTATCTCTTATTCCATCCAGCTGTGTACACGCTTCTATTAAGTGCCTTTGTGAGCTGCATTCCTGTAGGGCTTTGTAAGATCCCTTCCCCTCTTGACCCCTGAAGTTGTTATTCCATCCCTGTCTGTCGGAATGAGTGAAAAGACATCCCATTGTTCTTTCTGTAAGCTGGGTCTGTATTGGTTTGAAGGCTTTGCTCATCTCCCTCAAAGTGTTTCTGCTCTGATTTATGGGTTGTGACATGTGACAGCAGGTAAATACACCAAGTGGGGAAATGTTTTGAAGCAACAGGTAACAGTGAACTCTGAGGGCAAAGCAAGAGTGCTGTCCATCTGGTATTACTGTAGCTTTATGGAAATTACCTTCTCCTTCTGTCTATGGGAGAAGGCAGTCTGTGGGAGAGTAGGCAATTCTGCTAGCAGCATGTTTGGTAGATAGCATCTTGGTTGGTTGTGTTGCTGTTAATGCAGTGTTCTTGTCTCCTCTCAACCCAGTTACTGTGGAGCTGCCTGACTGTAGATCTGTTTTCTCAAGCCAAGAAGCCAAGGAACAGATCAGCCTTAGGCCACGTAGAGAGAGGTAGCGGATGTGTTGGAGGTGTCTGGTTTTGGGATAGATGACCTGTACTGGCAGGTAAATGAACCTGTTAAATGTGCTCTGCAAGAACGCCATTTGTTCCTTATCAGCCTGCAACTGTGTTACGGCCTGGACTTGAGCTTCAGCCAAAATAACAAGGTTTTGGTGGCAGTGGTTTCTGGATTTCGTGGGTGGGATTTTTTGTTGCTTTTTGCTTTAAACACTTCATGTATGCTGTTGGCCCTGCAGTAATAGGAAGGGTCTGGCTGGAAGAGCTGGGGGCCATGGTACAAGAATTAGAGGCTGGGCCTAAGGTGCAAAAGCAGAGATGAGAGCTTTGTCCCAGCTCTGGTGATTTCAGACGACTGCAGCGTGCATGAGTAATGCCTGCCCTGATGGCACGGGCATGGCAGGCAGCTGGGGGATGTTGGGCAAGTGATACACATTCACTGTGCTGCTGTGCATTAGCTTTGAAGAACGCATGGATGGTGCATGGTGCCAAAAGAAAGCAGGGTCGGGGGTGTCCCTCGAGATCCCTGCCGTATTGGTTGTGAGTGCTCCTGATTCTGTGTCCCAGTTTAAGGTAAAGACTGTGTCCCTCTTTGCACTGTTTGGTTTCCTCAAGTGGCACTTTTTATAGCAGATAACTGAGGAGCAGCTGCATCTGGAATGTGGCTGTACAGAGTTACTGAATTTCCCTTATTTCCACTTGTCCCTTTTCATCCTGTGAGCAGTTCTTTATAAGGAGGTAAAGGGACAGCTCTCTTGCTTCTTACCTCTTACCAAGCACACGAAGAGGTTCCGACCACTTCCTTGACCCTAATGTGAATAAAAAGGCACCTAGCTGGACTGTGCAAAGTGTTCCTTTATGACTTTCTGTTTGGAGTTTGAAGCCTGATCCTAGGAGTTCCAATTGAGACAAAGTTGCTTCCCCTTGATTTGTCTGTAAATGTTTCCAAGGCACATATGTATTTTGTGATGCCTGCTGAGATGAACTGGAGCTTGGCAATCCTGGAGATAAGGATGCTGTGGGCTAGTAGGATCTTCTTAGATCTTATCCTGCTGGCACTGAGGAAGATTAAGGCAGAAGGACCTCCTGGGCTAAACGAACCCCTGCAGTGGAGACAGCCAATTTGTCTGTGCCTGTGCGCTGCATGCACAGGAATCAATCATGCACCCACGGGCTGAACGAGCTCTGGGAGCTTTTGCAGGTTTGAGATAAGTGATTTCTCAGAGTCCTGCTACTCCTGGATGGGAGAAAGCAGAGCAGATCGCAGGGCATTTCCCTGGCAGTGCTGACCCTGTGGTACTCGCTTGCACCCACAGGCAGAGATTGGTTTCTACTTTGCAGCCTGTCTGTGTAGCCTTGTCCCTTGTCTCTCAGTGAGCTCTTAGTGATTGGGAGGTTTCATCTGAACTGCTTACACCGAGACGCTCAGGGCTGTTCTCCCAGGCAGTGTGGAATTTGGAGTGCAGATTACGAACAAAGGACCTGAGACTAATGTAACCATTCCATACCTTGGTCAAACATGCCTCCAGTATAGTGGGGGCGAAGTGCTAAAGTAAATTTCATTTTTTGCACTGGCTCCACGGGGAACTGAAACCATTCAGGGCACTGAAGGGTTGCAAGGATGGGGTTTTTCTAGGAGGAAAATGCACTGCTGATTCCTCAGTGAATAGGAAGTTCAGGTGGCTGTAATCTGCATAGCAATGGTGACTGTTTCTTTAACGGCATTTGTTTACCTCTTCTTCCTGAGAGCATTTGCTTTGTGAATGCCTTGGGAGATGAGAAGCATAAAGTAATACGATATTTAAAAGGCATCTAAATGGGCGGAAGAGTTTCAATCCCTTCAGATGCATACTTGGGAACTCTCCTTTTAACATCCCTGAGAATAAGCAGGAAACCCTTGGAGGGTAATGCTCCCTTTGCAGTTATTGCAAGGGCAAACTGTTGTGATCTGGTGTGCTCAGGAACAGTTTCTTTTCTGAGTAATTTCCTGCTGAGCTTGGTACTGACCATGCTGTTAGAAAAATGTTAAAATCTAGGCATAAAGAGTCAGTCCTCAGGCTCACTGTGTTAGTAGCTGCCTAGTTCCATGCTCCCTGGGGGTTGGAGCAGTGGGAGCAGCCAGCATGTGACAGGTGACTTGTGGGTTGTGTGCGGCCTTTAGGCAAGGACCAGTGTCTCACCTGTAAAACTGTGTGCCTGGCAGTGCAGAAAACAGTACCCTGCTGGCTCTTGGAAAGTTTTCCCTATGTATAAAGAGAGGACTTAAAAGCTGATGAAGAGCACGGAAGGATTTTGGTAATAGGCAGCCCTGATGTTTTTCCACCTCGACTTGGAAGTTAGTTTCCTTTGCTTTATCCATGACCTTTTAAGAGGCATTTGTTGTTTTACAAATAGTGTGGACTTCTGCAGACCAGGCAGCTCTTGGGGGGCCAGGCTTCTGGTGTTGTAGTGTTACGCCCTCTGTGTCCAAATGCCAATACCCCACTGTTTGGTGTCTGTAATAGGAACAGTGCACCATTAGATACACCCTGTAAGTGGTGGCTTGGCACTCTTTAACTGTGTCTTCCTGCACTGTGCTTTTTTGTAGGCGAGTCACAGGTCCCCATATCAACTGTTTCTCCATTTAACTTGTCCTCAAATGACAAAAGTCACTGGTGAGCCTGAGCTGGTGCTGCTTGTGACTCCTAATCACATTTCAGCCTTCATGCTATGATGGTGCTTTTTTTTCCCTTCAAAGTAGGTTGCTTTCAAGTGTCTTAATGAAACCATTTGCTGTAAAATTTCTTCTGAAGATAAAATGGATACTGCCTCACTGCCTAATGTCTTAATAATGTGCTTGGTTTTTTCCTCCTATATGAATGTATATTGCCTCATTAGGGCAGGAAGCGTGTGTGATTATGGATGTGTTTTCCTGTATTCCTTTCAGTGAAAAATTCTACAGTTACCTAGGATTTTTTTTTTTTTTTGCCACTACCGGGATGTTCATGCAGCAAAAATCTTTCTGCAGACGGGTGAAGTTCTTTCTGAAATGTGGGAATTCAGCCTCCCGAGATCTTGTCTTTATGGAGGTCCTCTAATGATAACGTGAAGAGTGATGGGCTTTGGAAGAACTGTCTACCTTGGAAAGTTTTGTTTGTTTGTTTTTTAAACCTGAGCTTTAGGAAGAAACTTTGTGAAACATTTGTGAGCCTTTTTGAAGAGACTGATGTGTGTATGTTTGTGTCCATTTTGCATCATATTCAGTGTTTCCAAATGGGTATCAACTGAATCAAAATAAATTAATGGAAATGATCTGTGGAGTGGCCTGTTGATTTATGCCAACACGTGCAGGCAAGCCAAGTGACCAAAAGCTGCCACCATGTCATGGCTGTTCAGCTGTCAGCTGGACTTGGGAATAAGGGAGCAACAGGCTAAGGAAAAGTTGGCAAACAAATGTTCTTCCAGTTCTGCAAAAGTTGACCTTTGGGTTTGTTGGTATTGAGATGCAACAGAGACCTGCTGGCAGTTCTCAGCATCCTAGAAACTAGGGATATTCCCTCCTGGTAGGAATTTGAATGGGCATCTTTCATTCTACCAATCCATTATTGGTCTCTGAGCAGGTTCCTAGCCTGTTTGTCGTGTGTCTTGCTTTCCCACTGACACCTGCCCACATAATACACACAGAACCTCAAAAAGGAACAATCTCTTACTTTAAACCCTTTCCTAAGCCATATTTGGAAATGACATGGATATTCTCCTTGTAGACAGTGGGGAGAGATGTAGCCTTTAATTCTGTTGGTATCTTGGGACAGCCGCTGAAAGGCAAGATGACTTTCAGTGAGTAGAATCACAGGTGCCTTTGATTGTTCCAGATCTCTGCTTTGATTTGCCTGGGTGGTACTTCTGTCTGCTGTTCAGCTGTTCCTGTTTGAAGATAAACTTTGCACTGCTGCCAAGGACCTTCCGCCAGGGTTTTAGTTGGATGAGACTGGTGTTTGCAGAAGGGTATCAGACTTTGACACCTAAGCATGACCAGCTTTGTGAAGTCCAGTGCTGTTGATGGGGACACAAGACACTTCTGTCTCTCCCCAGATTTTATTTTTCCCCTGTCGTGGCTTGCTGTGTTGCCCCTGCAGAGCAGGGCCATGTCTGGAGTAGCAGCTCCTGTGCTGGGGAGGCCAAGGTGCACTGCTGGGGCAGGTGCCCATAATGGATAACAGGTCTGCAAAGATGTGAGCTGTGGATCACACTGCAGTGGTCCATGGACCCCTCCCAGGCTAACTGTTGTCCCTCTGCCTAGGGGGAGCAGAGGTAGTTGTTAATTACTTCAGGCACTCTTTCAGATCCAGTTTGTGCAGGGCCTGGGGGACTTGGAAGTGACTGGTGTACAGATTTAATGAGAAGATGGTATTTCTGTGGTTAAGGTTTTTGGGAAACGGTGTAAGAACTCTGGAGGGCAGGTGTCAGTAGAGGACCGGGAGTTTGCAATCACTTCAAGGTTCTGTATTTGCTATTGTACCGCAGTGAAAGTCCTCCCCGTATCCCTGTGCAGGAGAACGAAAGCCTGGCTGTGCAGCCACCTCCCTCTCTTGCTAAGAAAAGCAGGGAGCTGACAGGCAGGAGTGTGCCTGAGCTGTGAGAGTGTGGGCTGATGACCAGCATTAAGGCACTGACATCTGCATCTAACCGTGTTGGAGCAGGAGGAATGCTCTGGCACAGCTGCAGGCTGAAGCTGTTTCCTTGGTCTGACAAGCTCTCTCACATGTCACCCTCCTGTGGGAGCTTCAGTCTGCAAAACACTAACATTGTGCCAGGGATTTTAGGGGTATCCCGTGCATCATCTGGCACAGCCTTGCTTCTCCCAAGGAGGTATGAGATGTTTCAGCCAAGTGTGGATAAATAGGGAAGTCAAGAGGCTTCTCATCTCCCTTTTGATTCAGACCACGTTCAGTATGAATGTACCTGATCTCTGAATATCTTCCCTATCCCTCAGCTGGATCTAGCTGAGGCTTCAGCTTTGTGCTTGCACTGGCAGTAGGGAAGGGCTGTCAAAGCACAGCTCCTGGATCTTTTAGCTTCTTGCTGCTAGAACTGTCCAACCAAAGAGCATCTTGTCAGGAGAATCTTTCAAAGCTACTAGGAATAGAAGGAAACCCTGGAAGCTGAGAGCATTGGAGGGAAAGGACAGTTTTCAAAATGTTGACTGTACTTCAAGTTCTTTGGAGGGAACTATGCTCCACATAAGCAGCATTATTTTCATGGATGGAGAGTGGGCACTGAGATGAGTGGGAGCTGTGGGCTTGAAGGACAAAATGTGCATTGCTGGGGAAAGAATCAGCAGTTTAGTAAACTGGCTACACCCCTGAGTAGCCAGTGGTTTGGGGCACCTTTTTAGCTGTACAAGATGTAAATTCAATACATCATCAGCCTGTTACTAGCATCAATTCCAGGCTGCATGTGGGCACATCCACTCTACTGCTCCAAACTCCTGCTCCTCCCCCTACTGCTGCAGCATGTCCTGTCTCTGGCTGGCCGGAATGCTGCCTTCTCTCTAGATGAGGATGTGTCCTCACCTTTTGTCCTCTGGGTCACTGTTCTCCTTACACTGTGAATCCAGGTGGAGGGTGGGCCAGAGACTTTCCTTGCTGTGTTTGTTGTCAAGCCCAGCAGGGAGGAAAAGTCCAGCAGAAGCATGGGAGCATAAGGGCTGGTTCAGGAGTTCCAGGATCTCGTTGGGCACTACACGGCAGAGACTTCCAATGGGGAAGAATGTACTAAGAGCAAGTGGATTGCTGTTAGCACCAGGTGTGGCTGCTGGCTGCACTTGGGGCATTACTTCAGGAGCTCAGCCCCAGTTCTGCTCCTCCCTGCCTATTTGGCTCAGTCCTCTGCAAAAAATGCTCCCCTTCTGCAGTGCCTGCTCTTCCCCGCAACATGAGTTATCCAGCCTCTCCCAGCTTGTGCTTCCTCTCACAATCTGCCTCTTAATGCAGCCAGATGGTCTGAGCTCGCCCACACTCCACGCAGGCACCTTCAGCTCCCTGTGCTCAGAGAACAGGCTTGTCTGACCTTCTGCTGGTCAGATCTGCACTGTGCCTTTGGGAGAGGGGAATGTTCGGGTGTTGCAGAGGATGGCTGTGGGAGGTACCTGGGAGTGACAGCTGTCTTCAGACCTGCACCAACAGCCTGCTTGTCAGCCTGGCTTTGTGGGCAGGGAGGGTGTCTGACCACATCTCTGTCCACGTGGACAAATTACCGATGCTAAAGCTCTGGAGTGTTCTGCTGTGCTTGGGCACCCACCCTGTCCTATGCCACTTTGTCTGCAGCATTTAGTGCTGGTCTAGGTCCCTGGCTCTGGCCTTCTGTCCATTGCCATTCAGTTGGCTTGTGACACAATCTGCACCAACAGCTCAGTTGTATTCATTTCAGATTTGAGTTTATTGGAAACTTTCAGCACATATATGGGTTTTACGAATGATCTGTTATAACAGTAGACTGTTGTCTTCCTGGTGTTACTCAAGTACTTCCTGTGCTGCCAAATGCTTTTAGAGAGCTTTGCCGATCTGGCTGTGAGAGGGAAGTGATTCTAGCTTCCTGCCTTATGTTGTTGCTGAGACATACGGTACCTGAACGGCATGACCCTGTCTGCATTATGCTGCAGGTTAAGGTTAAACAGGGGTATGAAACTTTCATTTTAATCAGTCAGTTCTAGCTTATGTAAAAACTACAATCTGCCTTTTCTTTGGAGTTTTTTTTTCTTTGAAGTACTGGATCAAGTGAAACACCCCAGACAGACTTGCACAATACACTGTGAAATATTTAACAGCTTGGGAAGTGTTTAAATGACAAGATAATTGAGGCTCATAAACTTGGGATCACTGCTTGATACCAAAATCAAAGCACTGTGCCTTGTGAGCTGGCCAGTGCTGCAAACAAGGCAGTCCCTTGCAAAAGAACCCAGGTTTTAGATTGTCCATATGCAGTGCTGTGATCTGGATCATTAGCAAATATGGTTTGCATAAACAGCTCTTCCCCCACCTCCTTCCATCCAAACTTTCCTGGCAGAGCTAGCTAAAAACTGTGCTCTGGGTGGCCAAGTTCACAGCAGTGGTTAGGGGTCAGCTGACAGTCAGGTCTGCCTGCCCTCTGGACAAGCTGTCACCCTACAGAGTACTGCCAACAGAAAAGCACCGGGTTACTGCTTAGGTAAAAAGAGGTGCAGTTCAGTTCTGTGCTTCCTTGGATGGAGGAGGATTCACGTCAGTGCTGCAGCTCTGCATGTGGAAATGGCCTTAGCCTCAAACACACCCTGTCCTAGGCTTTGGTTATCTGGGCTTCATAGCCACTAGCCAAGACACCCCTGCGGAGGCTTGTGGGGTCCTCCCCAAGGATGAGCTTGAGGGGAATGACTCCATGAAGTGCAAAGTGAAACTGTCAGATAAGCTTCCATCTATGCTTTGTTTACAACAACAGTAACCACAGGGAGCTCCCTTTGGATATAAGACCCTCTGCACTTGGTCAGCCTTCCCCTTGGACTTGTTTCAGTCAGCAGGGAGATGGCACTGAACACAATCTGTCCTGTTGTCTCCTTCCTCTGTCATCTGACTATCTTCTGTCATGTTTGGAAGTTGGGGAGAATTTCAGCTACTCTCCTGCGCAGCTGGTTTCTTCTTTCTTCTCTTTCTCTTTCCTTTTTCATCAGTAATGGGTACTGCCTCCATGCCTTGAATGCGTTCAGTGTAAGTCTCCTTAAAGAAATTAGGGACACAAGGAACAAAGTGACAATGTGCAGATGTGTACATAACAGGCAATCAAAAGAGAACTTCTATTTGAGGGAGGAATTAAAATCTCGAGGATTTGTCCTTTCTGCTGTTAGTCAGGGTTGTCACATGTTAAGCATCTACGTGCAGACCATTTCATTGATATGTCAGTCATACTGGGGAAAAATAACATATTGCCCTTTTCTATTCCTCTCCACCAAGAATTTTGCTCTTCTCTCTGACAGGATTCATTAGCTGGTGTTTGCTTAGCACTCTAAAGATGAAAGAGGTTTTGTGAAGAATAAACAGGGCCTCTGAAAGAAGTTTCTTTAGGAAAAGTGCAGGCTCATTTGGTCCAGAGCAACCCCTTGGGAGTGCAGGCAGCTGGGCTCCAATTCTTACCTGATTTTAATTACCCTGTCACAGGTGCCCTGCCCTGCATTCCCGTATGGGCAATAGGGAACAACAGTCCTGTCTAAAGAAGAGTTTGTTATGGCAAGGTCTGAACTGCCTTTTGCCAGTGGGGGAAGAGATCATGAGGAATGACAGGTGATTATGCTCTTAATAGGAGGGCATATGTAGAATGAATCCAGTCTCTTCCTGGGTGTGACTTTCCCCTGGTTCCTCCAGTTTGCTGGCTTGTTAATGTTAAACTGTGCACTGTTCAGACCTTACTGATGCAGCAAGCTAGAACAGGTTTGCTATACCACGTAAGAGGTGAATTTAATTTAATTCTTCCTCCAAGGGGGTGCAGGTCCCACTGGGGCTGTGCACAGGCACAGGCTATTCACGACTGCATGCAACTACCATGCTCTTTCGTGGTGAGGCAGGTGAACAGACTTCTGTTTTCTGCTGAACTTTGACAGTAGTTTTTTCTTCCTGCTAGAATGCTTTTTATGGGACAAGGAGTGGACTGGGTGTGTCCAGCTCCAGTCATGATTGGTAGAACTGACTGCTCTAGTTTTTGCTGCCAAGTCAGCCTAGCGATGGCATAAATGTAAAGACTCCTTAAGCAGGATTTCTAGTTGATCAACTCTGGATTTATGAACTAAATCATCTCCTGTGGACAAAAAAGTACTATGTAATTCCTACACAATCATTTTGCTTGCTGTAATTGTACTTAAAGATTTTCCTAAGGCAGCTTTTAGCAGAAGCTGCATGGCCAGATTTGCTAATCAGCTTAGAAAGTTTCAGCTACTCATCCTTACTTAGGCTTTCACTGTATTCTCTTTTTTTTAGATTTAGGAGTCCTGTGAAGAGTGCCATTACACTTTCTTTTTCAGGCTGCATGGAAACTTAGCATAAACCTCTGCTGATGCTGTCTGTGCGTATCACAGAAGCAAAACACAAGCAGTATAGAACCTGGTTTTCCTGTGTTCCTGGAGAGCAGCTGACCTGTCAAAAGTAGTCCCTAAAAGATCTACAGAGTATATTAAACTGAAGTAAAAAGAACTGCTGGTCAGAGCATACACTTACTTGTTACTGTGTTCAGTAGCAATCTTCAGCCTCTCCCATAAGGCCCTTTTTTCCTCCATGATATGATCAAACCATACCCAGAAGTACTTCCTGATGAGGCAGACTGCGTGGAAGGTATCTGCTCTCTCCTCCTGAGTGGAGATATAATCCTTGTACTGGGGAGGAGGACAAAGAAACAGGTGAGAATGGCTATTTTTCTTCTTTTCTCTCCCAACCTCTGGCCCAATAGATAGAGCAGTGCTGAGATTGTGGCAGTGAAGGGTAGTGGGCACAGGAGTGGAGGAAAATCAGCAGGGAGCAGGGTGAGAGAGTGAATGGTGGAGGAGCAGTGTGTAGGAGAAAATTCTGGGTGGAAGAGAGTGATGGAGAGTGAGGAGCTGAGAGAAGATCTGAAGAAGGGAATAATGTCGCTGGAATGGGGATAGCATAACTCTGCAAAGGTTGTGCTACAGGTGAGTGAATTTGCACTGTGGCACCAGCCAGCTCTCTTGGTATCATTTCTCCCCTGTGGTGCAGGCCAACCTTTAGCCAGTTCCTGAAGCCCCATCTCAGTAACATTTGGGAGTAGAAGTCCTCAGCCCGAGACATCTTCTCCCTGAGACTCTGCTGGGTATCCTGCAGCCAAGTCATCAGGCATTTCCTCTGCAGGCCCAAGCTGTGGTGCCTTTGTGCCACCTGAGTGAAGACAGCAGAGACAGCAGTTGGTTACCTGAACTGACTTAGGTGACTACCTGAGTATAAAGCCACAGAAAACTGAGTGCACTAGAAAATCATCTCAGCTTTTTGGGCCCCCCCCAAATCCAGATTTCTGACAGCTGGAATAACTTACAAGATCCCACAAAGAGCGGTCAGCATAAGGAACACCACCAGTCTTTCTGCCAGGCTACTGCTGCATCACTTCTAAAAAATACCCTTTTGAATGAGATGCTCAGTTTAACTGATTGTGGATGGGGCAGAGGCATGGCCTGTAACAGCTTAGTCCAACCCTGTCCATAATGCTGACCAGCAGGGTGGACATACGGAACAGCTTGTATCCATCTACTTCTTCCCAGCTGGAGGCCACTGTGTATTTGGTGAAGTACTGTGAATAGCTCCAGTTCCAGTGACTTAAATGGAAGCTTTCCAACTTAGCCCTGGGCTCTGGCTTGATTTTCAGGCTATGGCTGAGTGTTATCAGTCTCCGCCTGATAAGGGATGCCGAGTCAGTCTCATCCAGAAATGTTTCATTAGCAATACTCCTGCATCAAGGTCTCAGAAGCTGCCACTCGCTGTTCTGCACTGAAGATAGGGCCAGGATAAAATAGATTGTTGGATTATCACTTGAAGTGTCCTGCAACTAGCAGTGGCCAACTTTGTACCAGCAACTTCAGAGAGAGGGAAAGCCCTGATGACAGGCTGGGGTTAACTCCTGCAGCTGAAGTTGCTTGGCAGTATCTCACTGATAAGCTTTGCTGTGGAGTAAGAGAATTGGCAGGTGCATGTCATGTAACTTTAATTTTTCTTTTCCTGTTTAATCAGCTATAAATGAGGATTCCATCCCTGCGGGTTTTTAGTGGCTTTTCACAATTACTGTCAGATGGGCTGATTTAAAGAACTAATATAGGGCAAGGTACGCAGGGAGAATTTTTGCTTTTTCCATCTCTACCTGGCCTAAAAGCCTATTAAGGCTTCTGCTAAGTGCTGCATCTACTCTTTTTCCCTTCCTCCTATGGCATCAGTCATTTCCTTTACTCTCAGCACTTACCACTAGGTTTTCCTTGGCTTGCTCCCTCAGCCTTTTCCATGGCAGTATTCCCAGCTTTCTGAGAAGGACCTTCTCATAGTGATCTCTAGCCTTTTTCTGGAGCTGCTGCTCCTTCTCCAGCCTCCTCTGCTTCTCCAATTCTCTCTGTAATACAAAAAGCAGTAGTTTTAATTCCCTCAGGATGAAGAGGATATTAAGCAATGACAATAGATTATCATACTGGAGCTGGAGGTTCTGACCTGACAGGGAATAGGGATCTGCATCATCTTCAGCACTACACACCAGACATGAACCCATGTAGTAGAACCTGAGTCCTAAAGCAAACTGTCTTCTCCTGGGAGATGATGGTATTCCTGGACACTCCCTTGGGCTGTGTATCAACTCCAAACTGCAGTTTGGAGTTACTGTAGCAGACATGTCACCTGTGGCTACCACAAGTGCTGATGTCGCAGGAACCTCCTTTCATGTCCAAAACATGTCCAAAGATGATTCTGAGTTTATGCATGGACCCTACCACTTAATCTAGCCTAAATAGAAGGGGAAGGATGTGGGCATTTTGTAACTGTATAATGCTACTTTTGACTGATATTCAGGGATGAAGGTCAAACGTTCTAAAACACTCAATCCAAGTAGAACAGCAGTTGTAGGTCGAATTCCTGTAGGATTTCAAATCTGCTATTTGGGTTATTAGGACAACTCATTTTCAAGTAACAATAATGAAGTGCAGACATTCCTACGTTAGCTGCAAGGAGCGGATGCTTCTATTCTTCAGGGGGAAAGCTGCCCTTGATATAACTGTCAGGCTTGTTTACTTTTGAATCACGTGTTTGTAACTGGTATCACTGTGTACATTGGAGGGGTGACAAGAGTGGAAGCAGTCTGAGAGTAGGCTGAACATGCTGCCACTATGGGGGGCTTATGTGGCTGTATCTCAGCAGAGAATGCCCAGCATCCTCTAGTCCTGCTGAGGAGACAGACAGCATATACTTCATAGCATGTTTGGGACACAGCCCTTCCCCTAACGCTGCCAGAAAAGGGGAATATTGTGAGTCTGTATTGTGGGTTCTGTGCCGTGGAACTCTGCTCTACCAGTGAAAACCTTCAGTTCACATTACTCTGGCTGCTGACTGAGTACCAGTCAATAATGGATCTTCTTCCCTATTCCTGCTAAAGGGGAAGAAACAGGTGAAGCATTTGGTCACCAGCTTCTGCTGCCTTCTCTCCTCCCGGCGTTTTTCCCGCTGTGCTTCCTTTTCCTCGGCTTCCTTCCTCTGTCGTGCTTCCTGTTCAGCCTTCAGCTGGGCCTTGAAATGGAGAAAGGTGAAATTAAATTTGTTTCATGTGACCTTTTCCATGAACACAGATCTTTAAACTTTCCTAGTTTTCTTTTAGTATTGACCAGCACCTGAAACTTCAGAAGGAGGAAGCCTTTTTCAAGTACTAGACATGATCTATGCTCAACAGTGAATCGGGGAAGGGACAGGAAAGAGGGACTGTCCTTTTTACTACCTATATACATATCTATATCTATCTTTATTTTTCTATGTACATACATGTTTATCTTTCTTTGCCCTAAGTTATAGTATTTGTCCACTCTTCCTCTAAAAAAATGTAAACCACACACCAAGTCATTTATTGAGAATTTGATTACTGAAATCAGTTCTGAATCCCCGGGCCCTGCTCTCAAGTTCAATTTCTATATGCACAGCAGCATTACAGGTACCCAAACATTTCTCTCCCCAAACACTGAAGATCACACTTTCTAATCCTAAGGCAACTTACTAGCAATGTTTTCAGTAACAGTTTAATACCCTAACTTAAAGAAGGCTCCTCTGTTGGATGTGTATCACAGAATTTGCATATTAACTTTACAAACATTATCAGTATCTTCCCTCTTCAGCAGAGATTTGCTAGAAAGATGCAGATTTTTACTGGGCAAGACTGCATGTCCTCAAGCTGCGTGTGACGAGAGAGGAAAGGCAGGGAGGGGAACCCCACCACTGCCAGGTCCCATCAAGTGGATCTGTGTGCACTTCCACCCTCACCATTCTCAGCAAAGACAAGCTACAGTCATGGGGTAGGTGTGAAAAAAGTTTAGGGGGTGGTAAGGGAGGCTGCTTCTAGAACTGCAACTTCAAGATGAAGTGTCTGCCTATGATCTAGCAGGGCTGGTGCTGCAAAAGCAGCAGTAACTACTTCTTCTGATGTGTGATGGGCATTTGCTTTCTCACAAGTCATAAAACTCCTGCTTTGGATAAAGGGCCTTTTCTTGGTCCCTGACTCTGGGGTTAAATCAGCATTTCTTGTAACTGGAATGATGTGAAAGACATTTTATTTCATTTTCCACTTTCCTTACCAATTTTTCCTCTGTTTTTCGTTGTTTGGCTTCTTCTAGTTTCCTCTTCTGTTCTGCCCGCTGAATTGCTCTCTCCTCCATCCCTACAGAAACAGAGGACATAAGGCTTATTGGAAATGAGCTATGGTGTTATGACAGAAGTTTGATGACCAAGGATGCATCACTCTATGCCAGGCCCCCACAGCCCTGGCAATGCCAGCACAAAGGGACTTGCTTTCTGCTGCCTCTTACAGCCAGCAGTGTCATGAACGAGGAACAAACGTTTTTGAGATGACTCAGGGCCACGGCAATGACATTCTCTCCACCCTCCTTGGTTGACAGTCACAGCCATGAGGCTCAGTTATGAAAGAAGCTGTGCTCAGAGGGTTTTTCCCTGCCTTTCCTGATTGAGGGCTGAGGCTCAGGGCACATCATTTAGCAGCAAGTGCTATAAGGTCTCCAGTAAGCTCTAACTGCTTATTTAAAAGCAATTTCATGACAGAAGGCATCACTGTCAGCAACATACAGGTACTTGGTCCCACTAGTAAGAAACTACTGCATAATGCTTCTTTTGGAAGATAAATTGCAATGCAGTGATCTTGCTGGCCGTCAGCAAAGGTGTTACACACAGAACATGCAGAAGAGTTGGGAACCTGTGCTTGCTTCCTCTGCAGTTGCAGACAAAGCACAGGCTGGAGCAATCAGTAACTGGGAGGCATTGAAGTGTTTTGAACACTGTTTCCTCAGATTCTTTTCTCCTCTCAGCTGTCCCAGGGTTCTCTGGCAAGGGAAAACCACTCAGTGATAACTTCATCACTGAATTTTTTGGGGATCTTTAAACACAAGCACTTGAATGCTCTGAAAAATATGCTTGCTGTCTCTAAGGTGTACGGAGTTCAGGCAAATCAGGGTGAATGATGGCTTGGACTAGGCAGCATTGGAGCTGAACACAGGTAGCGAAAGGCAACTATTAATGCCCAACTATCACGGCCAAAAAGGTCTGGTGATCCCAAAACTATTGAAACATCACAATGATTATATTCCAGAGAGCCTTTCATGCAGACTGGCACTACCCTGCATTGATACAGAAGAACTTGACCAGGGGATATAACAGAACCTGATCCTAATTTACTGATGAAAAGGCTGTGTTGCATGTTTATTGTGTATATACTGTCCCAGTGTGGCCAGAGAAGGGGAAATATCTCACAAGGATCTGGAGTTCCTTCCCCAGCCTGGCTACTGTGGTCTCACAAAACCTTGGCTAGGCACTTAATTCCCTTTGAAATCTCAACACCTCTGTCAAAGTTGGACGAAAATGACTGGCCAGTTTAAGTGTTACCTGGATGCATGACAAAGGGAATGAGACTGATGGCAAATAAACCCTGTACAGCTTCTCCCTCTGGGTCTTGTCACAGCAGAGACAACCACAGGTTTTAGGAGTAACTGCCACAACAGTGTACTAAGTGTGGGCATGAGGGGTTTGCAGTGTCCCAGGTTTTAGAGATGTAGGAAAACAGCTCACCCTCTCTCACAGCACTCGTCGGACTGGGAAAGAGAATGCAGAATTTTACTTGCATAATATCATCAACCAGCAAAACTGAGGCAAAGAGAGAGATTTCCAGATAAGCTGTTGCGAAAAGTGGTCTGGAATGGTCTTTGCTATCTAGAACAATACCTTTCAGTATGGGATGAGGTGAGGTCAGCCAGCTGGAGGGCCTCCTGCCTTGCATTGCTGCCTTTTTGTTTTCTGGCCCATGAGAATCAGGTGGGCTATGAAAGAAAAGAGTAAGGAAATTCTTCAGTGAATGTGGTCAAACTATGTCTCACACCTACCACCTATGGCCTTGTAATTTCTGTTCTCCATTGAGCTGCATTATCCCTGATACACCTTTCTTCTGCTTGAAATGGGAATGATGATGCATCCTTGCAAAGGAACTGAATTCCAGGGCTGCTGCATGGTCTGAAATACGGAGGATGATACTCCTTTTTTTCATTACTAAGTAGATCCCTGCTGCTACTATGGGTGACACCGGTGCTGCTGTTTTTAAGTGGATCCTGTATGGATCACCTGGTGTTGAGCCAGTGCAGAAGGGGAGAAGGAAAGAGAACTGCGGCCAGTCTGATACTTCCCTTGAGGCTAAGTCACAGCTGAGAGGAACAGCAGATAGCACTAGCATGACTGAAACGTGCCTGGCAAATTCTTGCTCAACTTGAGTGGGAATGAGACAGGATGACTAACTGACCCTAATTTATTGAGGGCATATACCTCAAAGGGGTTGTATTCTGGCATCTGGATTGTTTTTCCTCCCTGGTTTGAGAAACAGAATTGTTAAACGTCTGGGTTACAGCTGTAGCTTGTGCTGCCTCTTCTTTATCTCTGCTCAGCTTCTGATTTTCCTGCAGTTTAAGGATCAGCTCTTGTTGTTTCTGAAGCTGCTGCCTCTGCTCCTCAATCACACGTTGCTGGAAGGCGTGACGGTGCTCAAAGCGGCTACCATAAGCAGGAGATGTCTTTGGACTGAGAGCCTGGAACTGCTGGAGGACAGTGGCTATTTGATTCTTGTACATAGCCTGGTCCTGGGCACTCAGGGCTGCATGTCTTATGGTAATCTCCCAGGCAAATTTGGGATTTCTGCAGAAATGAGATGTGTGAACAACATCCCAACTAGACTGGTCTCTGGTCTGATCAGGCTGTTTCTGTATGAGGCAAGTTTCAGTTGGCTAGGGGAAAAAAAAAGAAATTAGGAAAATTTGGCACTGATTAAAACTAAGCACTCCTCTGCCCTTCCTGCATAGTGGGTTTTTTAATGCAAATCTAGTGAGATGCCTGAGAAGTAGGGTAATCTCAGCTATGCAATCTTTATCCAGTCAGGCCAGAGGGGCCCCTTTATGCACAAAAAGGAGGCTGTTGGAAAGAACTCTTAAGGAGCTGAGTGCCATTTCACCAGGAGGAAGAAATCCTGATCAGGCAAAAGCTTTGGCAGGAATACATCCTGACTATTTGTTAGGGAGCACGGCTTAGGACAGCTCATTTCTCAGGGATTAGCACACTCCGTTTTGGACTGTGTTGTCCCTGCTCAGCACTCAGATGGAGAATAAAATTACAAACAGTTGTTGAAGTGATCTACATAGCTGATCTACTGAACAGTCCTCTTTTAGATGGAAGAGAAGTCTACAAGGTGCTGCTTCCTCATGCCTCTTTTCCGGCTGTGATAAATGTTACCGGGAAACAGGTGCACAGTGGGGAATGAGGCTGCACCTTTCTGACGCATGGTCATTCTCTGAAGAGGCATCAGCTGTAAGGTCTGCTTTCTGATTCCTAGTCCCATTCCTTCAGCACATATTTTACCAGTGCAACAGAAGAAAAATAGGGGCCTACTAGGATAGTATAAGCACTGAAAGAAATCAACTTTTGTTTACACTTAAGCAAACAGAAAGCTTGACCTGTAATATGTGTGTGAGCTCTAATACTGACATCAGGATACTGCTGTGGTACAGGTTTTATAGAAGGAAGGGAAGGTGGGGATCCAACCTGACAAATGACAATTTAAGGAAACAACCGCTGATTCTCCTCTCTTACCTCCCTGTGATGCGCATTATTGTGAAACAGCTAGTGACAACCTCTTTTTTTCCCCATACTTAAAAGCTGGAGAGCTGCACTGGCATGAAAAATATCTCTTGTCATGCAGTCAAGTTATTCTTTTTAAGTCTAAGCTGGCATCAAAGATGTAACTAATCTCTCAGTAAAAGTGATCTGGGGGTGGGATGCTCATTGCAACTCAGAGTACATGAAGGGTTGTTCTTTGGCAGCACTAGAGATTATTTTTAAAACTCATCCATCGTCCTTCACATTTACCTCTGATTTTTAGATTTCTCTGCTGAACAGTTGCAGGCAGGTATTTGGGGGTCACCCTAGGAAAGAAGCTTTCCTCTGGGACAATGTACTCTTTATTTCACACTGCATAAAGTACTTTCTAAGAGTACAGCTATGCCAATAGACAAAACTACATGGGATGGATTTACCTTGTCTTGCTGTAAATCTTGGTAATTGTTTACTTCTGCTGTCCCAGGCTTGTTAACCTCCAGTGGCCTGTCCCCACCTTTCCCCAGTGACATAGCCTCCAGCAGCTGTTCCATCTTTCTCTTTGTCTGCACCCTCTTGATCTGTAGCTCTCGCTTTTCCGTCTCTGCTCGGCTCCAGTGCTGCCAGGCCAGAAAGCAGCAGCGCAGGACCCGTTGCTGGTTGTGCTCCACAGCCAGTTGGGTTTTCCTGAATGAGAAAACATTTGTGTTATGGCAGGAGTGAGGCTTCTGCCAAGGCACAAAGCCACATCATTTCCTGAGTCCTTTTGTTGCTTAACTCTCAAGGCCCTCTGAAGTTGTACAGAGCTTGTCCAAGGATGAGTGGGACGGCAGAAAGGATGCCTGCTATTCTGAATTAAGTTTCACTAGTTCACACTTTGCAATTTCCTGTGTCATCTCTGGGATGCAGGATAGTTGCAGAAGAGGTATCGTATTCCCTGGCCAGCTGCATATGGGGAAGTGACAGTGTCTCACCACTGCTGCCTGCCAGACACCTGCAAGAGCAGTGTCTTCTCTGGATGATAGGGAATTCATCCACCAGCCTCCTTAATGAAAGGCACTGGCCAAAATGATCTCTGCTATACTTCTACTGAAACAGCAAATATATTAATCAGGAATAAATTTGGCAACTCATATTCTCTGGAGTCCAGAGTGAGCCAGGGTGAGATTTCTAGGAAAGATATCTACAGAGAGACTGAGACACAGGCTTGTTGGAAAGTGCTAAAGCTCTTGTTTATATCTGTCCTCCTTTTCATCTGTGCCACAACGCCTCTGGCAGACTGCAGGCAGCGTAACAATTTTCTCAAAAAGCTGCTGCTTCCCTCCTGCTGGATAACTGACAGGCTCTTTTTACAGTCCCTGATCACTGCTCTGCCCAAGTACGGCTGCACTAGGAGGAATTCCACAGTAAAGGGTCACTACCTGTTTTGATCTTGGAGATGAACTTCCAATTGCTGTGTCTCCTGCTTTACTTTCTGGGCCCAAGTATAGTTTCTCCAAGCTCGCAGGGCCTTCAGCTGGCATCTCCAGTCAGCAAGGGCTCTGGCTTTTCCCATTTTAATTCTGCGCTCCAGAATGACTTTCAGCCAAGCAGAGAAATGTCGTTGCAAGCACTGTATGGGAGAGTTTCAGAAAACCAATGAGCAAGATACAGCCTGCCACACAAATACTGATCCTCTCCACCCTTTGCCTATTCTGACTTTCCTTTTTGAGATTCTTCTTAGAATTCTCATTTACCTTGAGGATAAAAAAAAAAGTATTGCAGAGCATGTGCAGGTCTTCTACAAAAAGCAGAAAGGGTCTAGAAAAAGACATCATATCATGGGGCTCTATGCTTTGGAATGAAATGCACTTAGTTTACCAAGTGTAAAGGAATGAAATGGGTGAGGAACATAGAATTTCTAGAGACATGGAAAATATTTTTAAATCTAGAAAATGTCTAAGATGCTACAGGTAAGAACACATCTGTGAAGAAGTGTTGCTTTTTAAAAATTTTTTTTAAACTTAAAAAAATCAAGACACGTCCTAGAGTGAATTTATGACACGGCCTCAGCTCATCCTTGTTACAGTAGGAAACGAAACCTTTCCCCTATTGTGTAATTAGATTCGCTGCCTTTGGGAGTAATTTACATTGTACAGAGCAGCAATTTGCTATCTAATCTACCCCATAATTCTAGCCCTGTCACTGCAGACACTGTTCATTTTGATCCTCCAAGTGGGTCAACTCACAGGGCTCTGCTGTTCCCCTTTTGTCATAGTGCCTTGTGTTAATTGCATTCCTCTCTCACTTGAAATCTTCAAATGGAGACTTACAAGAAGTCAATGCATTAGCTGTTTCTTTCTGCTTTAGGAAAGTAATCAAAATGTCACTATTGCTTAGCTCAGCCAAGCTGTCGCTTCTCACATTACGCCAGTCCTGAATTGTTCTGTGGTTTCATTCAGGCTTACCTTCACTGCTTAGACTGCGCTGGAGAGAGGTTGTGTACTCCTAAACAGCAGCCAAGCTCAAATCCAGCAGATGAGCAGATGGATTGAGCTGTGAGGAGAATGACCATAAAAACTGTGGGATTCTTCTGCTGAAAAAATCCCTAGATGTGGCTATATGAACATCAATGATGATGACTGCTCTATTAATTAAAAACATTATGTGATGGATGGCCTTCATACTTGCACTCGGGAAAATTACTCCCTTTGCTGAAATTGCCCATATAAAATTATTCAGTTCTAAAAGATCACTCCTTAGTTGCAAGTATTTGATACATGTTTAACCCAGAGCTGACCGTGGTACCAGAATAATGAAGGTAAAAGAAAGAGATTCCTACTAGGAATTATTTAAGTTTGCTTGCCTCAAAAGAGCTGTTGCGGTAACACAGAATATCCTATTGCAACCTTGGAAGGGGATCCTTGAGGAACCTGTTACTGTGGACATGCTGGCATGCATCAACTCTCAAGAGACAGAGCTCAAAATTCATCCCTGGCTGCAGCATTTCTCTTTCCTCTCCCTGTTTGTGAACTAGAGTCTGCAAGGCAATCTTTAAAATGCCTTCCCACACACACAGTAAGGGCTTCTCAGGCCTTTTTTCTGCCACCTTCCCCTTTTATTTCCTTCCTCAAGGGAAAACAAATCTCACTCCACTTCCTCCTCTGTACATCTCCTTATTCCTTGATTGCAGAAGCCTTTATGGTCTCATCTGTCTTTAGAGCCATGTCTTTTCCACAATTCTAAGTGAAATGTCCCACTGAGTACACTCAGTGCCTGAGGCACAGGACCACTGGGGTTGGCACCTCAGGATTTCTTGCTCCTAGTCTTACAAGATACTTTTTGCCCTGCTCTCCTACTTTCCTGGTATCAGGAGGTCTTGGAAGAAGTAAAAACTTCTGCATAACCAAGACTTTTTACTTCAGTTTTGCAAATGGTAGCCAAGGGCAGGTAGCTCAGACTCTCAGATAAAGAAAGGTGATGCTCACTCTCTGCTTACTGGTGTGAATCCTGCGCAGCAGCTCCTGAGTCTTTCTCTGTTTCTCCTCTCCGTGCTCTTCTCTCTTCAGGACCAGGGGTGGTGACACAGCAACAGGCACCTCCTGCATTGACGGCTTATGAGGCTTTTTTTGTCTCTTCTCCTCCCTGTAAAGTGAACAAACGTACAGATCTAATATTTGATATACAATCTTATACCTTCTCTTCTTGGCCAATTCTAAGAGAACCACCTCTATAGCTTGGTAAGTTGCTGATTATTTTAACTCGGCCTTCTTAAAAACCACCTCTGTAATGGTTTGGGGTCCCGGAGATTAAACAGTCCAGTGCATTTCCTAAATATAGAATGCAGAAGAAAATAGTAAATCATTTCAGTAAATATTTCATTAAAGCACTTGTATGAGAAGACTTAGGATCTCAGGACTGCCTAAGGAAATAAATGGCATCCCTAAAAGTGACATCTCTGTGACAATCCAGGCTCAGCAAAAGAAAAAAATTATGTCTCTGCAAAATCCTCAGCCAAGAATGCTCTTTATCTTTCATAGTAGGGAAAGTATTGCAAGTACTAGACTTTCAACACAGACTACTTTTTTCTTTTATTTTTTTCTGTGTACTGGCTTTCCTGTGGTATTAGATGCTAACAAGGCTGGATGTAGCCACAGAGTTGATGGAGAGAATGCACAGTGGTGCAAACACACTCCTACTTCGTGTTTCAGTGCACATACCATAATGGCTGAGGGGAGGATAACACAACTCTTGGCCCACCTTCCCACTCATGAAAAACTCTGCTACTGATGTTGGTAACAAAGGACTAAAAGGTTTTGGGAGAATTCAGAGACAGTAACAGCTGTTTTGTTTGGGATCACCACTGCTCTTACATTTAACAAAAGGAGCTGGTAAGTGGTTTTCATATCTCTACACCCACGCACCCTCTTCCTTACATTCTCCAAACTTTTGCCACGGTGTGCTTCTTCTCAGCCATTTCCTTTCGCAGCTTCACTATTTCCCTCTGGATCTCCTCCTCCTCCTTCTTAGCCTGCAGGGCCTTCCTTCTATCTTCCTCCTGTGCTTGGAGCCTGGCCTCAGACAGAACTGCTTTCTTCAGGGACTCTTTTTGTCTCTGAAGCTCTAAAGCCTTCTGATGCCTCATTCGGTTTTCTTTCACCTGGGAAGGAGGAAATCGGCCAAAAGTCAAAGCAAGCACCAAAGGCTGAAGAACTTGAAGTTCCCTGTACGCTCCTAGGGTGGGTCACAATCCACCTTTCATATTAAGCAAGAAACCCTATCCATAGCTGGCACTGACTGGAGACATTCTGCTCTTGACCAGCAAAACACTCCATATGAGAGAGTGAAATTATATCAATATTCCTTAATGGGAGCAAATTCGGAACTGACTACTGTGGCAGCTCTTCCTGGCAGTCTTCAGAAAAAGGGGGAAAATCTGAACAGTTTTAGTGAAAGCTGACTGTGCAAGCTACTGCTGAATGGCTAATGTGCACATGGAAATGCAGTAAAGTTTCAGGTGAACTGTGGAAGAGTATCTTTGGGTAGTTGCTTCCAAGTCAGAAATTATTGCAGGCTCTGAGAGAATACTGGGGAGGTATCACTGAGCTTTTACTCTAATCCTATAATCCTCCATCTTATTCCTTTTAACTGAGCTGTCTTGCCTGCTCACCTGCTTGTGTCTGAGCTCCATGATTATTTGTGGATCTACAAGTTTTTTTTTTTCCTTGATCTCTTCAAGTCTAAGGTGTTTTGCTATCCCACAGTTCACAACTTTACTCTGCAAAAGATGCTGAAGGTATTTCTGGACAGAGGAACTTTCCATTTCACATTCCAGATAGCTGCACAAGTCTGAAATGAGAAATTCAGATTATCTCAGGCTAGTCTGAAATGAATAAACCCTTCTGTCTCAGATCACAAAGCCTAATGTAATTAAAGGGATCACTTCTCCAGACTGTGACTGCATTTCTGATGAACGTGGACACACTGACTGCACTCCATTTATCCCCAGAGTCTTACTCAGTCTCCCACTGAACACACTAGAGCAGTAACAATGTTTCATCCATTTTTTACTGTCCTGCCTCTGAGCATCTCAAACGGCTGTATAAACTTGACAGGCCTCAAAAATACCTGTTCACAAAAGAAAAAACAATTCTCTTTTACAAAGGGAGACACTGAATGTTTATGAGGTGCATTTATGCAGTCATACAGCAAGGTGCTGTAAGAGCTGGGGGACAAAAATCATCACATTTAATCTTGTTTCTACTGAGTCCACTGTCCTGGCCTCAAACCAACTGTTACCTCTCAGTGTGACAAACCGTAAGGCCTGACCTCCTTCCCCAGCACAGCCTCAGAGAGGAAACCAGGACTTGCTTTGCAGTGCTCTCACCATCAAAGTGCTCATACTTCGGAGGGGCTGCAGGATGCTCTTCCTGAAGGACAGAGTCGACTTCCTCTTCTCCATCGCTCAGCTCCAGTTGCAGTTTGGACTTCATCCACTTACTGAGCAGCTCCTGGGCTATCATGAAGAAGGAGACTGATGAATTCACTTGCATAAAAAAACTATATGGCTAAGTGTAAACTAGCAGTAGTCTGGGATAGTTATATCATATGCTGGGAATGACTGAAAGCTGATCTGCAACAGAAAATGGAATAAAGCTAATTGTTCTGTTCTTATCTTCTTGATCCATAAAAGAACAGGAAGAGAAGGTGGCAAATTTTGTCCCTGTCACATGTGTCACAAATTAATTCTTTTCCACCTCATTTTTCCTACTATGATTCTGTGGGCATTTAGATCACTCGTGATTATTTTATAGCATTTAGATCACTCGTGATTATTTTACAGCATTTATTGAGGAGATGGAATTCACATGAGGTAATTCATAACTCAGACAGCTTTCATATGTTTTACCACTGCACTTGCAGACACTTAAATGGTTTCCACATCTACAGCCAAGGTTGTCATAAGCTAAATTCAAAAGAACCACTGTTTGGACAAACTTTGGCTTCACGTGTACACGTTAACCCTTTGCAAGTACCACAGGAGCAACTGGTGAGCCTAATTACAAATCTGTCAGGTGGCAAACTTCACCTGGGACTCAGGGTTAAGACTGGAGCTACAGGAATGCACCCATGATGGATGTGGTACTCCTCAATGAGCTCAAATGCCTAATGAACAACTGGGTATGAAGTCCTTCAGTGGACTGTTTGCATCTCCATTCTTCTGTGGAAAAAGGAAAAAATCCCTTTTTCAGAGTTTCTTCTCAAAAACAAGGTCAGCTCATGTGTCTGCTGCCTCAACAAACCAGCTGGCCTTGCTGCTTGGGTGGCCAAGCTGTTCCTGAAGCAGGACACACGGCCGTAAACTGCAAAGCATCAGGAGCAGCCCCACGAGAAGCGGAGCCATCCTCAGCTGTCTGTGCGATGAGGATGGACAAAGAGCCAGGATCTCAGCAGCCACTCTAGTGGGAGTCATTACACAGTGTAAGGCACACAGTCAAGGGACAGGAGCAAGCAGCTGCTCCAAATATCTACTCCTAACACAAAGTGAAGATGCTCCCTGGTATTTCTAAGGCAATAAAGCCTTTTTCAAACCTTCCTAAAAAACGGTGTGTTTTTTGAAGAAAGCATAAATCTAATGTTTGTTGTCCTTCAAATCACTTTTATTCTCTTTCATAACCTCTCAGGCCAGCTCAGGAACAGGGAAATATATCTGGTAACAGAAAGAAGAGCAGAAAACAACTTGCCACTTGGGGAAGGGTTACTTTTTTGACTGGGATTTACGATCTTCTCATAACTGGAGTAAAAGCATTCTGGCACTTCTCTTATTGATACCTTCCTTTGAAAAGCAGGCTATGTGTAGTTAATACCATTAAGTATTGTAATAATGGATTCCAGGTAAAGGAATTTCAGAGGAGCTAGGAATAATTCTGAGGGATTGGTAGCTATAAAAAGGAAAAGCCTAGCAGAGAAGGGCAAACAAAAATAATAAAGAAACATGAGGAAAGCAAGCAACCTTTCCACCAAAGGAAAAGACAAAGCTTTTCACCACAGCAAAGACAGCTCCTTTGGAGCCACTGGGCTGTATAATGCATTCAGACAGTGCACTGTAAGCAGGTTACATGTATTCCATGCTGTTAGTTGAACCCTTGATGATAAGTGAAAAAGCTGACTTCCTGTATTGAATTGGATGCTCTTAAGATGTGTCATCATCCTGTTCTGTAAAGCTGACTCTTAAAACAGCAGTTAACTCAGTTTTTAAAATCCTGTCTCCTGTCAGCTTTTTACACTGCAGACGTATTTCTTGCACTGATGAGTGATAATTTCCCTCCTTTTTGTTTTTTAAATCTACCACAGCTTTACTTTCAAACTTCAGCAAGCACTTTTGGCTGCAGGCTTAACAAAAGAAATATTTAGTTAGCTAATTAGTGAGGAAAATTTTGCATGGGAGTCAAAACAGAACCACATCATTATTTGTAGATGTGAAATTTACATAGAGGAACTCCATTTCCACATCTGATCTGCTATCAGAAATATGTCAGGTAATTTCACCTGGTTTCCTACAGCCCACTACCTTGGCTTTGACCATACAGCGTGTCTTCAAGGGCAGTTCTTATCCTTGTCTTGACCTGGTATCTCCAGGAGACAGAGAGTTTATCTTTCTCTTAAGTATGTCATTTAAGATCGACCTTGAACTCCAGCAATTGACCCCTCTTATGCCTTTCTCCATTAGATGAAAGACATTTTACTATGAACTGTTTCTTGTGAACTCAAGCTTTTTCTGTTCAGATCAGAACCACAAAGCTGGATGAAGAACAGTTCATTTCATGCAGCTTGTGGCAAGCAGAATTTTAGCTCACCTTCCTCACGGGCCTCACGATGATCTTGCAGCCGTTCTGCAGTTTCCAGACTTGTCACAGGACCCCAAGACCTCTGTGGATACCTTGACTTTTGAAGGGAAAAAGCTTCAGAGAGAGTATACTCAGAGGCTCGGTCCACTCTCTTTAAATTAAATAAAGAAAAACATTTCTAAGGATATTAATTTTTACACTTCCTATATCCACATTTCTCCTCCAGAGAACAAACATCAGTGGGAATGTAACACAAAACAGCATGGCTGTTATAAGCAATAGATTTCTTCTGAAATGCATTTCTATGACTGCTTGATTGCATAAACTGGACTTAGAAGTCATTAAGCAATGAACACTCATTTGGAAGTTAGTGCCAAACACAGAGACTGGAGAACACAGAGAGAAAGGAAACACCCAGCCCCTGGGGGCTGGATGGAGACTAGCTGAGTTAGTGCCCAGCAACCAGCAACTAAGAAATTTGATATAAGCTTTTTGTCATAGCCAGGCTGAGACAATTCTTGATCCATATTCATCTCTCTGAAATGTTAATGGTCCTGACATGTCACTGTGTTTTCATGAGTAACACCTGTGCCCCAGACAGTCCATATTTCTGAACTCCTTCCGTCTGTGCTGCTGCCAGAGGCCCAGGAAGCTGCCTGATGGAGCAGATGCACACTCCTACCTGCCACAAGAAGCAGGCTTGGGTGTGCCCAAGAAGTAAAACAAAGGGAACCTCACCCTAGAATTCATTTTTGTTGATGTCAGGCGGTTATAGGTGCAGGACACGATGCTTTGGGGTAAATCTCTTGTATTACTTGCCCAGAAAACCTGCAGCACTGCTCAACAGCAAGTTTTATGTGTTGAGTTTTATGCATAGCAACAAGACACCTTACTCTTCACAGAGTTTGGACTGGAAGGGACCTTTACAGGTCATCTAGTCCAGCCTCCCTGCCATGAGCAGGGACATCTTTGATAACACCAAGCTGGATGGGATGTTGCTCTACTTGATGGCAAGAAGGCTCTGCAGAAGGGTCTGGACAGGCTGGATTGATGGGCTGAGGCCAATTGCATGAAGTTCAACAAGGTCAAATGCCAGGTCCTGCATTTGCGTCACAACTCCAGGCATCACTACAGGCTGGGGAAAGAGTGCTGGAAAGCTGCCAAGCAGAAAACGCCCGGGGGGTGCTGGTTGACAGCAGGTGAACATGAGCCAGTGTGTGCCCAGGTGGCCCAGAAGGGCAATGCCATCCTGGCCTGTATCAGCAATAGCGTGGCCAGCAGGACCAGGGCAGTGATGGTCCCCCTGTACTTGGCACTGGTGAGGCTGCCTTGAGTCCTGTGTCCGCTTCTGGGTCCCTAAGTCCAGGAAAGACATTGAGGTGTGTATCCAGAGAAGGGAAAAGCTGCTGAAGGCTCTAGAGGAGCAGTTGAGTGAACTGGGATTGTTTAGGGTGGAAAAATGGAGGCTCAGGGGTGAACTTATCACTCTCTACAAGCATCTGAAGGGAGGATGTAGCCAGGCGGCAGTCAGTCTCTCCTCTCAGCTAAAAATCGACAGGATAAAATGGAATAGCTTCAAGTTTTGTCATGGAATATTTAGATTGGATTTGAGGGAAAATCTCTTCACTGAAAGGAAGGCCAGGCATTGGGAAACAGGCTGCCCAGGAAAGGGGCTGAATCACCATCCCTGGAAGTGTTCAAACAATCTGTTGATGTGGCACTTGTGGACATGGTTTAATGCTGAACATGATGGTGTCGGGTTTAATGGTTGGACTCCATGATCTTAGAGATCTCTTCCAACCTTAATGATTCTGTGATCTTCAACCATCTCAGGTTACTCAGAGCCCCGTCTGTTGGTGTATTGACACAACCTGACCCTGAATGTCAGTGCGCAAGTTATTCCGCCTTGGCCCACTGTTCCAAGCCACCTGATCCAAACCTCGGCAGGGACTAAGAAAAACCACAGCGTTCCAGCCTCCCGTGTCTCTTCCTGAACCCGAGTTTCACGCTGCCAACTTTGGCGCCGTTCGCTCGAGTACAGCGCGGACTTCCCCCCCGCCGGCAAACCGCCCAGCCCTGGGAAACCTCATCCCTGATCCTGAACCCTGCCGTGCTAAGTGCCCGCGATCCCAGGGAAGCGGGATCTCAGGGAAGCGTCCCGCCCCCGGCGACCCCCGAACCGCTGAGGGCGAGCGGGCCGCGCTCCCCCC